>JAAOAM010000268.1:0-13172 GCA_013396015.1 Fusarium mexicanum
TACTAGACTTTAAAGATACTTAGATATACCTTTTAAGGCTAACTTATAAACTTAAAAAAAAAATAATAACTTAGAAATAACCTACCTAACCTCCATCTACTTAAACAAACTATATTAATCGTACTAAAATCGGAAACAACTATCATGCTCCCTTCAGTCAAGTCGATTCTGTTGACGGTGAGTGTTGCTGATGACAGTAGCATTAACCGTCGTATGCTGACAGGAGGACGAGGCAACCAACAGCACTCTTCAGTATGTAAAAGAAAACCCGGGATCCATACTGGCCATGGGATCAGGAGCTGGAATGTTGATTGCCCCTGGTCTTGTGGTTGCACCCGCTATTTCAGCAGCCGGGATTACTACAGAAGGTGTCTCTGCGGGTTAGTCTTATTAAACGTACCATGCCCACGGTAGCTTTACTAACCTATTCCAACGATCCCTTGCTACTGGTATACAGGGCGTAACTGAGGATGTCGCGAGAAATAGCGCCTTTGCGATTTGCCAGTCATATGCAACTGGCGGTTTTGAAATCGCCGTCATTCATGGTTTTGTACAAGGCACTGGTGTTAGAGTCGGCCTTGGCTCTATATTTTCCAGGTGGAAGCATAATGTCAAGTATTGTAAATCTAAATCTTTAGATAATGTAGACAGGCAAAAGGCGGATGGTAGTGGTCAAGAGGATAACACTGGGTGGAATCAGGATGAAGAAATGAAGGCATAGCCTTGCCAGTAAACGGCACTTGTCACATCCTCTTGCATGCCCCACCTCCTAGGTTTCCCATACGCAAAGCAAGAGTCCCAAACCTAAGACGTACTCAAGCGGTCTCTTGAAGATGATTCTTCGCGAGATCTCGTTCTTTTAGGTTTGTCGATAGACGTAGTTGTTATTGATCGCGCTGTTGACTATCAATTAGACAGCTTATATGGTCTACTTTACGTAATAACCAACATAACAGACTACTACGTAAAAGAAATAGACTACTTCAAACAACTACTGTTTATCTCTCACCGGGTGTATATCGTCTTATATTAAATGCCATTCAAGCCTTTCTATTATCTAATTTATGAACAGTTATTGATACATCGAGTTTGACACTTATCGTCAGAAACAGAGGAAAATAGCCAAGCAGAGCATATCTGAGGCGTTAACTCTAATATCTCGAAGAATAGGTAGGTAGGTGATGCTAAGTCACTGTTATATGCTGCTACTGTTACGCCTTATGCCCTGCCTTAGGCAACTTTCTGTTACTGTGCCCTAATCCCCGCGCCATGTCTTATTCTTATTTTGATTCTTATCCTTACACTCTACCTCTTCTTCTTCTTTGGCGTAAGCCATGACTTCTTCCTCTGCTGTTTTGTTATTGTCGTCGTCGTTCTTCTCCTTTCGCTTTAGCTTGAGAAGCTTGAAGTTTAAAAGGGTAGTCGCTTCCGCAGGCCATTCGGACGAATCCGCCAACAGGAAATAAGCCAGGCATGATCATGGCCTTGCCAAGTGCTCGGACCATAAAGATTTGGTTAACGGTATCCTTGGTGGGATTATCTGCAATAAGCTGGCCCTTCTTTATCTAGGCCTTGGCCTTGGCCATTTCAGTAGTCTTGACCCATTTAACCAAGGTCTGGTCGAATGGACCATCAACGAGATCTATCGTGGCAGCGACGTGATTGCGTGAATGGTACTGGTGATGAAAGGTAAGGGCCATTTCGGTAGATTAGCTATTTATGTTGGGAGATATCAGTCACAAGAAGGGGCCATATTGATGTAAGGTGCAAGTTTGGTACTGAGCTAAGGAAGGTGGCTACGGACTATACAACCCGGACTTACCCGAGGATCAGCCGGTCAGACCTCCCATCATGTAACAGGTCCCCGGTATATCAGGTCCCTCTGATCCGTCGGATCACACGGCAAAAAGAGGTCTGCGTGGACAACCGAGGGGAACAAACCATCTGCAGAGGGAGCTTTTCCAAATGCTCAAAAGACGGCTGATTCTCGAGCCTTGTCAGCCGAGGCTACGGAAAGGAGGTCTCGAGAGACGGCGTTGACGGTAGCCGCGACGAAGAGGTCTCTGCAGCCGGCTGCGGCAACAGCTGCGATGACGGCTGTAGGGATTGATTCGTCACAAAAGGCCGCGAAATCAGGGTATTTGGAGACGGTCTCGGAGGGAGGTCGTCTGATCAGGCGGCCAAAAGGGGGTCTTTTAAGACGGTTGAAAAGGCCGATCTGTCTGACCGGGCCGGGAAGAGAGGGTCTTCTGATATAGAGCTACTTCTACCTTCATATAGGCGGTACGTATGCCGAGATATCTCTTATCACGGCGAAGGTCTTCAAGATCAGCCTCTTGAGACTGCTTTTCCCGTTAAACGTCATGAAGTCAGTCTTGTAGGTCAGCCTCGCGGGACTGATATACCTAGAAACGGTCTTGGAAGTCGGTCTCAAGGGACTGAAGTCAGGACTTAGAAAACACATCGCAGACCTGGAGTGCACCTATTCAATCGCGCCGTATCATAGGTACATTGCCATTTCAAAGAATACCTAGGTACCTACCTAGGTGATGCCTTGTTGCCTGCCCGCTTAAGTTGTTACTGAATTACTGTCATATACTGCCACTGTTACACCTCGTGCCCTGCCTTAGGCATATTTCTCTGCCTTATGCCCTGAATCCACGTGCTTTCTTATTTTAATCCTTGTCTTCTCTCTTATTTTCTAACACAACACAGCACAGCACATAATATAATACATAACACACAATACACAATACACAATACACAATACACAATACATAATACATAATATATAATATATAATATATAATACATAATATACAATATATAATACATATTATATATTATATAATATACAATACATAATATATAATATATAACATAACACACTTTCTAGAATTTTTTCCAAGTAAGTATACACATCAGATTATTAAAGAAGTATTATTCTAATGCAGTTAGAAATGCCTACTCTAGGAAACTGGAATAAGCGCGACACGGCGGCTGTTGCGGGTGAGAAGGTTGTTTACTGTGGCAACATCAAATTCACAGTCACCAAGGACCAGTTCGCAAAGGTCCTCTCCGACAAGGGCTTTGACAACTGCATTGTCTATTGGCCCCCACCCAAGAACGCCAGCCATCCTCATGAAGGCTGGTGCCATGTGCAGTTCCCGGATCGCGATACGGCGGCCCGAGCCAGGGCTGAGTTGTCTGGTGCCCACATTGGGGCACGCTCAATCAAGACCGGCCCCGTCTGCCCTCCAAATGTACGTCTCTTTCCTCGCCTGAATTCTAGTTTGTGTACGCTAAATTGAAAGGCCGGTCCCAAGTCTGCGCATAAGCCTCCGCCTACACCTGCGCATAAGCCTGCGCCCAAGCCGATGGACCCCTCACCCGTGGACAAGGCTATCCAAGCGATGAAGTCCTTGTCAACTCAAACAGCCCAAGGTGCTGTTTTCCCTTCTGCCAAGGACTCTTCGTCTTTGGCCGCCCTCACAGATGTACGTATCAGATATCCATTTACATATATCAGAAGCTGATATTATTAAGGACGCTCTCCCTCACTCATCCGCTGCCCCCTCCTCGCCTGTTGCGCCTCCCAATGTATATATACCTTTACCCGTGTGTACGTGTATTTATGCTGATTATTCGAAGGACAAAAAGGCCGACACTCCTGCCGCCTCTGGCTCCCCCTTGTCGCGAGACACACTAGCTTCTTCTCCCGCGGGAAATTCTCCCATATCCCAAGCTGCCAAAGATGCCCTCGCATCTTTGGCGACTGCTTGGTACCCAAAGGAATGGGAACATGATTCCATGGAACCGGATAGCGCAGTGAGCTCCTTCAAAGATTATATGCGAGAGGTTGAAGAGCCGTACGAGGCAGCTGGTATTATGGCCCGTCCTATCATCAGCAATGGCCTTACTTTCCTATACTCTCATCCTGTTCCATCCCCTGCGGAGCAAAACAACCAATTCTGTCGGCCCTGGACCTACGTCGTGAAAGGATCTAGGCCACATAAGACCTACAAGATAATCCCTCTGGAATCTGTTTCCCAGTACGAGGTCGACGGCTAGGTTCCGTGGCACAGTGAGGAAATCCCCACAGACGCGAGCGGCTGTCAGAAGGATGATCGAAGGCCCCCTCAATGGCAGGATGTGTTGAATCACGACGCTCCTTACAAGGACACCGCGCATCTGTTTGCCTCTTCACTCAAGATGCAGAAACTCGGTAGTGGGGTTGATCTGCAGCCTGGCCAACTACTTGGTAGAGACCCTGAGACACGTTCCCCTGTGTCTCAGTCAACAACCTTCGTTAAACCATCGGAGCTTTCGGCCAGCGCATCATCTGCAACCTGCCGCACCCACATGATGAAGTACTTGACCCCTCCCATTGTAGGGTCTGGTTGGGGCCATCACAGCCGCTTCCGCCAATGGCAGCTCCATGGTCGCGCTATCAAGCCAGATATGGTGCCAAATAAGACCTGGGATACAACTTCTGGTTCTCCCTTTGAGCTTATTATGGATGGTGATAGGCCCGGTGCTGCTAAAAAGATCACCTTCGATGAGGTTGACCCTGTGAAGTGGGGCATTATTCGTGATGAGGCACCCAGGAGCATTGCAGTTGCCATGAGTCGCAAGACAACCGCAGCTGAGAAGCGACCAAAACCCCGAAAGGAGACGCCCCAAGACAAGATCAACAAGCAGGTGGGAGGATCGCGGGACTGGTAAATTACAGTCATACATGCCCACCATCACGTACACCAGCTCTTCAGTTACCAGTCGTGAAAGCTATCTCCGGATGAACACGCAACGCCCTTCATCAACCAGTTTCTTTGGCGTGAGCCACACCTTCTACTTCTTCTTCTTGGCGTGAGCCACACCTTCTACTTCTTCTTCTTCTCTTGATGATTGTAACTGGCGTGAGCCTAACACTTTCTTCTTGAGCCTCCTTCTTTTAGCGCGAGCTACCCTTCTTCTTCTTATTGGCGTGAGCCACACCTTCTTCTTCTTCTTCTTCTTCTTCTTCTTCTTCTTCTTCTTCTTACACCTGAGAATGAGGATGCCGATGAAGCTTGAGGTTTCGCGACCGAAGTGGAGGCACCAGAACAATAGGCTGGCACCTTCACGTGGTGTTCTGGGTCAGTACAGATGGCATGCCATCTGGAAGCTAAGACCAGCCTGAAAAATTCCTGTATGTATAGGCCAGTTAATATAAAAACGATTTTAGAACAAGCCTATGAATCATATACCGCAATCGGGGTACTCCCTCTTCCACGGGCTGTCCCACGGCTTCCTGATCCTGCCAATCCACCTCTTCACGTCCGCGCCTATGATCAAGATCTTGATTCCAACTTCTTCCTGATCTCGATCCAGCCCGTGAAGATGCCCAGGTCCTCATCGGGTCCAGGTGCCTGGTCCCGAAAGTGTGGATGAACAAGACGAAGTCCGGCGCCCTGAGATTGTTCACAATTGAGTCCTGCATGGTGCTCCGTGACATGCACCCGTACGTATTCGTGCTATTGTAGTGGTTCTCGTCAATGGTCGTGGTCAGATCGTGATGGTGTGCGTGACTAGCCCGCACGGATTTTCGCGGTCGCGCACAGCACCATGATGATATAGTCAATTGGAAGGGGGATATCGTACTCGAACACGTTGGAGTCAACGTACGCGCCGTCGTCAGTGTACCTATGACCGTCGTTGATGTAGAGCGCTTCACTCAAGTCAATCCGCCTCCTGATATTGTCGACAGAATATTGCTTGATGGAGCACAAGACCCTCTTCTGCTTGGAGTACCCAGACATCGTTCTACGTCGTATCACGGGATATAACACAAGGTGATGCGGCCGAACATGGTTCCCTTGTCACACAGGATGTAGTTTGTCCCCCCAACCGGCTTCAAGCTCATCATCGCGGTGCCCCTAAGTCGATCCCGCCAGTCCGTAGTGTTGACAATATTCATGTCCGTAAAATCTACAGTGAACGGGATGCGGATTCCGCTCACATCCCTGTATCTGGGTCTAGCCGCAGGCACGAGGGGGCTGAGGTAGAGAAAGCTCTATTCGAGCTCGGTCCCGCTTCCGTCCGCTCTCATGTCGAGTATCACCGCTGGGCACATGTCCACGACCACGAACCACAATCAGATCGGGTTTTTGTTCGAGTAGTCTTCCTTGGCCGGATCGAGGATCCTCTGTAAGACCCGGGTCACACCAGAGCCAATAAGCATGATCTTGTGCCCGTTGTTATACTGTACATGCTAATTTACCGGTCCTCGATCTCTGGCACGTCTCCCAATAAAGGTACCTCAATCTGATCAGGTCACTGATCTAAATGTTGAACGCGTTTATCATCGCCAACGAGTCCGGGGCTGAGACGTTGCTCATGATCCTCCCCTGAAACGAATGGCTATTGACACACCATACGTTCTCATTGACGTAATTAAGCGACAATATAATTACGTCCCTGTAGGTGGCAGCTACCAGCACAAAGAGTAGGTTGCAGTCCTCGACATGCAAGCGAGAGTATGTTTCAGTTGTTAAGCCAGTGGTTCATTGCGGTCATCATCAGCTATCAGAAATATAGGTCGTCATCGCAAACTTGGTGTTGTCGTCGAAAGCGGCGTCGTCAACATCTCCATCATCGTCTCCGTCATTATTGTCCTCGTTCTTGGGGACATCACCGTTGTTAGCATTATTCTGGTCCGACTTATTATTCACTCTTAACAATCGGCTTAATCTTCCTATCAGTCTTGCCATCGGGCTTACTCATAAGGTAGTCTTAGTCACTGTCATCTCTATCCACTTTAACTAGCCTCCTGTTTAAACCTACGACCTACGCTATAAAGTTACTTGTATATAAGTTAATATATCTGTATATATAGCAATAGTTAACATAAGCCCTCGCATAACTTACAAAAAATAATAGTAACTCATATATCATCTTAGTCAGCTTAGCAATCAAGTACTTACACACCTAAACAAAGTTACTCAGCTTAAGATCCATATTCGTAATACTGCTGTTAGACGAATTAATATCCGAGCACTCCTCCTAGCTCATAACCTTCCTCATGCAGGGCTACAGACAAAGTTATTACTAGTAGACATGTAGATATTAAGTAGTAGTTTCTACTCGTGTGGATATTCGTGTTCTAGTTCCGGCTCCTAACCGTATCGGTATCAGGTACGCGATCAACTGGTTTTCTATCTGGATCGCATCACGTTCATGGCCCCCTACACCATCCAGTACGTCCCCCAACTTGGTGTTGACCGCGTCCAGATTGTCGATCTTGAGCGGGGTCCACTTCAAGTTCACGACCATGAGCACGCCCCTGAACACTGAGCCAACCAGTGAACAGAAAATGGAGGGAGGCTACTGCGTGGAAACGATCCAGCAGGCCTATCTCATGGCAGATAATGCCATAACGATAATTATAATATTTAAGCAATTTACAGATACCTTAAGGGAAAGTTCTCATCATAAGAACTGGAGCCCTGCCAAATTGGCCAAGAAGGATAAACAGCTCAGAGAGGACGCGAGAACGTAGAGGATATGAAGGCCAAGAGCCAGCAGGATGCAAAGCCTAAGAGGCATTAGATGAGCCTAGAGTCAATATATATTAGTGAGACCTGTCACCGAACGACAACATGAGAGCTTATAATGAGAACTGAAGTCCTGAAAAATTGGCCAACAAGGATATATAGCTTGCAGAGGTCGTGGAGGCCAAGAGGTATCGACAAACCTGGTAGTAATAAGACTTAATACTAAATGATAATATCAGATCCATCTTATTAGCAGTGTAAAGAGAAAGTTGAAATACATTGGTCAATGAAAGTCTTAACTTATAAGGCATCAGAACCCAGCTAGATGAAGCCTACTGAATACTGCAAGGATGATGATGATGATTTCAATTGAATTGCCTACCTGTTCAACACACCAGGTTGTACTCACCTAAATCTTTTTATCACTTAGGAGAAACGTTCCGAGTCTTCTTCAAGATAGGAATTGTAAATTATGTAGTGACTAGTGACCCGTTATTGGTCCTCCTGCTGTGATACGGGTGGTGGGTCGAGGGCTCGTCCGCGTCTATGAGAAAGGATCAGCTTGTTGGGTCCATAGTCGATTCGTCGTCTCATTCATGAAGTTGATGTACCAAACCAGTCGATTACCGTGGTTCTCGTAAGCCGCCCATCCGATGGTCGTGGCCGCTGATGTGCAAGCATACGTGGTGTCGTCTGTTGTCGCGTTTTTGCTCATGAACACGGTCGTGGTCGTGACATTATTACAAGTCGGCATTCTTGGTGCTGGTCTAGTCGACTGACTCATATCAGTTACTGCATAGTTGCAGGTAGTTGATTATAGTGGTATATCTGCATGTGATATCACTGCTCCATCGTGACTTCAGATATGACTTTGAATGAGACGATACCCTCGTCGTTCTTGATAAGGAAGCGCTTCACATAGACCTTATACTTATGATAGCCCTATAACTTGCACTTTAACATCTCTGTGCTGATGATATTATTCGCATACCTGTTTAAGAAGTGGTACTCGTATGGCACATCGTGTTTGTCGTGGGCTTCAGGGGCGAGTAGTGATTTATCTTCACATCACCTTGATGGTCCTATTCTACTATGCGGTCACCTTGGGCTCGAACGAATTATAAGCCTTGCTCACCCCTCGGCCGTGAGCATCCGCTTGTACGGGCAGCTGGGGTAGCATTGTCATGGAGCTCGTGTGTGGTCATTAAGTTGTCAAGCTTCAGGATTACATCCTTCACTTAAGCATTTTTACTATCTTATTTACATACAGGAACTTGCTAATACAAGCGCTCATACTACCATACCTTTTGCAAATTTCAGTTGTGTTCTCACCCTCCTTCCCACACTTAATGCATATCATGAACTACCTAGATCACGCATATATTGATGGTGATGAATATGTTCAGGTCCATGTCTTTGGTGTCGTTAGGGTACTCTTTTTCGATCGCTCAGCGCGTTCCCCAGGCACTGGACCAGGTTGCCGTCATAGACGTGATCAAAAGCGAGAAAACAACAGGTGTACTCATACATGAAGGTTGACATGTCCAGGGCCGCATGCAGGTGCTTGGTCGTAAAGAAGGGCTGCGGCAGGGCCAGTTACCAACACGATCGCGAAGCTGAAGTCGAGGTCGTACGAGGGCATGGCCATGAAAATGGTTCTAACGACATGCAACATGATGCCCAAGATCACGCTCGCGGTATCGTACGGGTACGCACTCAGGGTTGAGATCATGAGGCCTGAGTGCATCGCAACAATAGACCAACTCAAGATCAACACTATAATTAAGAACATACGCGTGACGAGCATCACGAGGAAGTACAAGTGCAAGGACACAGCCTTATAGAGGCTCTAGAGCACGTAATAACGTCTATTGTGGCTAAGAGAGCCTTTTATTTGTTTGAATAATACTACTCTTTCTAGAGGTAGGCATGCCCAGCTTTGCTTACTGATTACTGCCATGCCATCGCGTAACCACTTGGACTTTCTAGCGCCCTTGATGAATCTCGAACTGCAGACAGTTTTCTTCAGTCATGCACAGTAAATCTTTATCCACAACATAGGCATTAAAATAGTCCAGATTTAAGATATGCTCACCGACTTCTTATGTGTCGCACGGCCTTAGCTCCATTATCACTGATCGATCCTTCCGATATCTATAAATAGGTCTCAAGACATTAAACTGTATATGGCTTTCCTACCGTAGATAGTGGCGGTATAGAGTTAGAGAACCAACTAGAAAGGATTAGTTTATGAGCACCTGATCTATTCCCGAGACGGTACGAGAGGGATAATGCATATGCATTAGATCGGAAACTAGAAACATTTAAGAGCTACCTCGGCATAACTCTTCCCTTTAGGGATATACATAAGCTAGCCTCGAACATGACAGCGTCATATCAGATGATCGTCCTCTAATGCCAGCTACCAAGTAGTCACAGCAATAAATATAATGAAGAAGTGACTAGTACAGCTTGGCCAGTCTTTGCCATTATTACCCATGCTCAGCATCATTCCTTTTAAAACATCATGTGGCCCTTCTGTATCGGTCGAAGTATCTGCATTAGATGTCCTGGGAATACATGAATCGAGGGTTAAGTTCTCGACATCCGAATGGACTTCAATATTTTGTGTGGGCGTTAGAGGCCTCGGATCAATTATGTATCTCCAGCCAGTCGTGAGTAAGTGTCATGTAGTCGTAGTGGTCATTTTGTCTCCAACACCAAGAGAGTCCCAAGGCTGGGATGAGGATGGCTGAAGACAAACGGCAGCTCGAACTCTAGTAAAAAGGAAAGGATGATGAACCGGGTTGCCTCGGTTTTCATTTGGCCTGAATCTCGCGGGACGGTCTCCAGGGTGGGCAGTCGAGGCGGATGTAAATGCCCTACGCTCTTTTATTCCGAATACAGAATCAGATGTAGAACTGATAGAAATGTTAGTCTCACTCGCATTTCTCCAATATAGAAAGTCTAACCAGATGCGCGTCGCAGAAGTTCGTCGAGGCTCGGAACGGAATGCTTTGAGATGTAGAAGGACGTGTCATGCTATTCGGCTCAATATATGTACTGCAGGTCATGCCTCGAATAAGAAAACAGCCTTTGATGAGCCCGAAGATCTTGTTCTTTATGGCCTCAAGTAAGGCAGAGCCCGTGTTTAAGGCTGTACTAATTTTGTATATCGGTTGGCCATAAAAGTCTCACTATGTGGCTTTGGATGCTGATGATATTGTCTTGCATCCGAAATAAATTCCAGATCAAGCAAGTAAGCGACTAGGTTATATTTGACGTCTTAGTTGTTCATTGCTAGAATAATGGCAACTGATTCCGAGCGGGCTTGAGGGGAATCGAATGAATTGCTATTGAGGGGTGGTGCATGAATGAATTCTCCCACTCGAAAGTACAACGGTAACTTCCATGTCCGTACGGGAAACCATCGCTCTATGGTTTTAATGACTTGATATTATGATATCGCTAGTTTGCATACTGAATAACAGTTCATTGTAGGTGACTGCTTCGTCGTTCGTATATGCCTTGACTTCTAAACTCAATCTCGCGTCGGCCGTGGCATAAGCTCATCGCATAGATAAAGAGCTGGCGGCCGTTGGGCTCTTTTCATTGAGAAAAAATTGCATATATCCGTGCGACTTCCAGCAACTGTCATTGAGGGAAGAACATGTTGTTATATAAGAATGTCCAAGTCTTTGGTGAAACCCTTGTGACAATAAGAAGTCGTGGAGTAAACATAATTGGTTGGTTGGACTCTATTATACTGCCAGTGAACCTGCAGTCTTTCTCTATCTGTTGAAAGATATTTGTATGGGCGTAGTTATCGTTCAAAGCCGAGTCTCTGTCATAGATATGAAGCTTGAATAGCCCCGGCAATTCTGAGTGTGTTGAAGCTACCACATCGAGCTCTCGGTACGGTGATCTTGAGCGACGAGGTTCCAATTGGTTTCCCGGGGTGGTCAATGATCGATAGTCAGGGATTTCTACTGGAAGATGGCGTACGATCTTGATCGGGCTTCCAGTCAGCAGAACGTTCAGCTTTAGTTGTTCTGATGACGACCTTGATATCGTTGGCGTGATTCGGTGGGTGGAATGGTTGATATTCATACGTTTGACAAATAAGAAGAGGTGATGAGTAGCTGGTACAGTACAATGATCGTTTGACCTCGTATGGAGCTGGAGGAAGGTATGATTCGGATATGCTGATCGAAAGAACGCAATCATGCAATGTATGATTGTTTTCCATGTGCACGAATTTCAACGTCACCCGACAAGAAAGCTTTGTATTTGCGTTCAGAAGTTCTGTAGGGAGTCTCTTGGTGTAGGTTTTGTTCGGAACGATCTTTGATCGATATTGGGTCCAAATCGCCAGATTATTTCCATTTTCCTGAAAGAGGAACAGAGTACCAGACCGCGTGATGAGAGTCCCGTGACGCAACGTGATCAACGACGCTCTTCTGGGTTGTTCGCAGATATTGCCTATAATATTGTTAACATGAGACAGTTGTGATGTGACTCAGTTGTTGACTTACGAGGTGACCTTGGGTGAGATGAGGGTTTGGAGGGGGTGGCTGCATCTTGCAGACTGATGCATGGTCTCTGACGGTTTCTGCAATACAGGCAGGCAGTTCTCGTCCTTGCCAGAGACGAAACGGGTCCCATCAGCCATGGCGATTCCGAGTGTCCTTGTGGCCTCTGGTGTAGCTCGTTTTGCTCAGCATGGCTGTTTTTTTTTTAATCCGCTAGTTAGCTGGCAAAGGCTTATTGGATTTAGTTGCCCAAAGTGTTGAAGTTCCGGACAGAAAGCTTGTGAACTCATGATGATGAGAAATGAGATGAAGGAGGGTAGCTCACGCCATATAAGATGAAGGAGGGTGGCTTACGCCAAAAGAAGAAGAATAAGAAGGGTAGCTTATATTAAAAAAAAGAAAAATAAGAAAGGTAACTTATACTAAAGAAAAAGTTATAGCTTATACTAAATAAAAATAATAAAAATAGCTTACACTAAAAAGAAGAAAAATAAAAAAGATAGCTTATACTAAAAGAAAAAGAATAAGAAAGGTAGCTTATACTAAAGAAAAAGTTATAGCTTATATTAAATAAAAATAATAAGGGTAGCTTATACTAAAAAGAAGAAAAATAAGAAAGGTAGCTTATACTAAAAAAAGAAAAAGAAAAAGAAGAAAAAGGGTAGCTTATACTAAAAAGAAGAAAAATAAAAAGAGTAGCTTATACTAAAGAAGAAATTATAGCTTATACTAAATAAAAATAATAAAAATAGCTTATATTAAAAAGAAAAAAAATAAAAAAGGTAGCTTATACTAAAAAAAAAGTTATAGCTTATACTAAATAAAAATAATAAAAGTAGCTTATATTAAAAAGAAAAAAAATAAAAAACGTAGCTTATACTAAAGAAAAAGTTATAGCTTATACTAAATAAAAATAATAAGGGTAGCTTATATTAAAAAGAAAAAAAATAAAAAAGGTAGCTTATATTAAAAAGAAAAAAAATAAAAAAAGTAGCTTATATTAAAAGAAAAAAAATAAAAAGGGTAACTTATACTAAAAAAGAAGTTATAGCTTATATTAAATAAAAATAATAAAGGTAGCTTATACTAAAAAGAAGAAAAATAAGTA
>JAAOAM010000269.1:0-43341 GCA_013396015.1 Fusarium mexicanum
AACAGGAGCAGGCTGGGGAAGCCAGAGAACTATGGATAGACACCCCGCGACGGTGGTGCGTGGAGAAATAGCTAAGAACGACAATAAACATCCCCAGACAAAGAGGGGGGGGGGGGGGGGGGAAGAGCTTGGTCATCTTACCCGCAGAGAATCTGTCCCACTGCCTGAAGCTCAACAGACATGCCGAAGAATGACACCATGACAAAAGCAGCCATCAACACGACGCCGAGAAAGAACGCAGGGCGATACCCAAAGCGCTGTATGATGAACCCATTCAGGATGGCGCCAACGATGGCACCAGCTTGTGGACCGCTGCCCATGGCACTTTGCCAGCGGGCGGGGATCTGATAAGTTTTGGTTGCGTCCTGATATTCCCCAAATCGACGAGCGTAGGTAGGGTAGGCATAGAGCGAGCCGATCAGGATGGTATCATAGCCTTCCATGATAATGGACAGCGACACAACGAGGGACCAGACGACAGCCCATGGGTAAGATTTGAGGGCTTGGCGAACAGTGAGGGCATGCTCATGTGCGTTTGCCGCCTGAGCTTCGTCCAAGGTAGCTTCCCATGAGCCGGAACGGCCAAGCATGGCATTAGAATTCTTCTTTTCGTCACCTGTATCGTGCCTAGCTAGGCCTTCGTTGTGCTCGACCGAATGAGAAGAGACGGTCTTCTCCATGGTAGGTACAATGGTTCTGTTCGATGCTGCTGGTAATAACAAATACTGATAGTAGGAAGGGGTTATGGATGAGCATGTCTGGTCTCGAATATGCAGAGGGTCAGAGCTCTATACTTTATACTTGCAAATGGAATGTCTGATTCTGACGATTTGGTACCACCTTCGACGGCGATACTTCCAAGTCGCATGATAATCGAACTAGCTCTCAAGCCCCGTGGGGAAACGTCACGAAGTGACCAACTTAGAATGCGGAGAAGGAGGTCATGCGATCCAATGTGAGGCATTGTCAAAGCGTAAATGATGTCCGTTGATCTAGGGCAAAGAATCCGTTGCTCTGCCAGGTTCTTCGGGATTTGGTCGTGTACTTGACCGTCTAGTCCCTAATGCTACACCTAATCCGGGACAAGCCTCGTATGTACAGATCCATGTCGGACGATCCACCCCCACAATGAAAAGCCGATACTCAACTACTGGCAGCCACTAAATCTTTACGGCCAATCGGATTTTTGTATTCACGATGAAGGTTGGTACTGTCGCTGATTCCACCCCCACTCTATATTTCCTAGTACCAGGGGATCCTGATGTTTCTTCTTAGCTGTGAGGAGCAGAAGCGGGACCAGGACCAGTAGCACAAGATAAAGCCCGTATTTTGAGGGGTAGAGATGGAGAGAGTGCTCAACCAAGTAGGGATTTGCATTTTTAATATGTATAAGAGAAAGTGTAGGGTTGTTAGATCTCTATGCAATCCTGCGCCGTCCACTTCCTTCAAATCATTACAGCCCCATCGTCCTTCCAATGGCAGATATGGCAGATAATCCTGTTTTCATCTCCTGGCAAACCACCTCGTTGACCATCAACTTTACCAAAAACGAGTTTGGGGCAATTTGTCTTTATGAGATTCTTCCCTTGAATGATTGCCATCAAAAGTCGGCCTCACAGCTTTTCGCCTCGTCTGAGTTACCACTCGTTAGCATCAGGCTCAGCGGTGAAGGCAATACCAACGACAAGACGGCGAAATCACTTGTTGGCGGGTATCTGTCTTCCAGGCTGAGATACAAAAGTCACCAACAGAGCCAAGATGGAGATGTTCAAAGACTGGACATTCATAGTGAGGATGAAAGGGCGGGAATCTCAGTGACTGCTCATTTGAGCGTATACAGAGATGTGCCTGTTCTGAGGTCAGCCGTCACAGTCATCAATGAATCCAAGTCATCGGATGTTATTGTCACACAGATTTCATCTTTGACGGTCGGCGGCCTTACAACAAGATCGAATGAATGGAACAAAGACTATGTACTTAGGACGGCAACCAATAGCTGGTTCAGAGAAGCTCAATGGCGCAAACATTCACTACCCGACATTGGCATAGACAAGAGCGGTATCTGCTATGAGGATGGCCACTCAGGATCACAGGCAACCTTTGGTCTCCAAAATAGGGGATCCTTCTCAACTGGCTCGCACCTAGCAATGGGCATATTGGAGTCCAAGTCAAACTCGGATACCTGGGCTTGGCAGATCGAGCACAATGGATCCTGGAGATGGGAGATTGGCGACTACAAAGACAGCATCTACATCGCGGCTGGAGGTCCAACCAAAGCAGACCATGACTGGAGGCACTCTCTATGTCCTGGCGATAGCTTTACTTCGCCCCCGGTCGCGCTGACCCGTGTTTCTGGATGCTTCCAAGGCGCTATTCGTGCACTGAACGACTATAGACGACGAATCATACGGTCGCATGATGATAACAAAAGGCTTCCGATAGTTTTCAACGACTACATGAACTGTCTCATGGGCGACCCGGACGAAGACAAGATCGAAGCTCTACTTGATCCTGTGGCCCAGTCAGGCGCCGAATACTTCGTCATTGATGCCGGCTGGTACGCTGATGATAGTAACTGGTGGGATGACGTTGGTTTGTGGGAGCCTTCCAAAAGGCGGTTTCCATCTGGTTTCAAAACACTGATGGACAAGATTAAGAGTAAAGGGCTCATTCCAGGACTATGGTTGGAGCCTGAAGTCGTGGGTGTCCGGAGTGTTGTTGGTGAAAGACTGCCAGAGGATGCATTCTTTCACGAGAATGGGCAACGGGTTGTCGAAAGAGGAAGGTTTCAACTCGACTATCGCCATCCGGAGGTGCGAGCCTGGATGACTAAGGTCGTTGATAGACTCGTAGTCCATTACGGCGCTGGGTTCTTCAAGTTCGACTACAACATCGAAGTCATCCAAGGAACAGATTCTCCAGGCACGTCATCCGCGGGTGCCAACCAGCTCCTCCACCAGAGATGTTATCTCGACTGGGTCCGGTCACTCCTCGATAAGCATCCAAACCTAGTGATCGAGAACTGCTCCAGCGGCGCGCAAAGGATGGATTACGCCATGCTGTCGGTTCACTCTCTCCAGTCGACCAGCGACCAGCAAGACCCTGTCCTGTACGCAGCCATAGCGGCAGCTCTGCCAACATGTGTACTGCCTGAGCAAAGTGCGAGCTGGGCATATCCTCAACCGGAATGGAGTGACGAACTCAATGCATTTACTGTAGTGAATAGTCTGTTGGGGAGAGTCTATCTCAGTGGTAGACTCGATCGCTTGAGCCCTGCGCAGATGGAGCTCATCACGGAGGGGATGCACGCCTACAAAACGATCCGTCAGCATCTTGTCACGGCGCATGCTATCTGGCCTCTGGGGCTACCTCGTTGGCATGACGATTGGGTCTCGTTGGGCTTGGAGACCGATAATGGTCTGTACCTTTCGGTCTGGAGAAGAGGCGGTAGCTGCTCCAAGGAGATACCGATACCAAGATTGGCTGGGTGCAGCGGGGTCCAGGTCAATGTCCTGTATCCCAAACGACTACCTACCCAAGCCACGTGGAACGAAGGAAATGATATGCTAGAGGTCGAACTTCCTGAGACGAGATGTGCTCGGGTTTTTCATATTACTAGCTAGATAGACAATCGATCTGTTGATCCTCTGCTTTACAACATCTATACATATGCCTCAAGTGATAAGCGCCTATGAGAATGAAGCACGCGTAGAGTAGGCAGTGTGGAGTTGCTTAGGATACAGGATGCTCAATCAAAACGTGATTACCTACAAAATTATTGTCTAGGCATAGTCAACGAGCCGAAAAGAAAGAAAAGGAGAATGGGCGAAAAGAAGACTGAGAATTCGAGATAGGTATCCTCTAGCACAGTTATGACCCCTCTCTCTTAAAAATGTAACGCGGAATGCTTTCCGCGGGTCCTAAAATAAGTGCGGAATAGATAGTCATAATGTGCTGTTTATATATCACTTTCTAGCTTGAAAACGATGGAACGTCATTTCCTTGGTCTATTGCGAACTTGCTAATATGGCATGACCTTACATATGGGGCCAAAGATGGAAGAATTTCAAGCTGAGGTACCGAAGGCGATGTACTGCAAGGTGAAGAGGTTGTACCGCTCATCCGATCCAGCCCCCTAGCAGAGGTTTTCAGGGGTTCACAACAGTCATCTCTATAGCCCTGCCGAAATAGCCTGCAACTTACTGACAAGTAATCAGACTTCAATTATGCAGTCTTGAAATCTCTAATATCGTCCCTCCTGTCAAGCGTTAAGGTCTGCCCAGTCAACGATCAGTCAGTCCAAATGCCTCGAAAGCCAAATTCTACTGGCCCTTCTAAGAATACATCTCCTATGCCATCCCAGCTCACTATAACAGTTCCTCCATCGCAATCTACTTTCACCTTGCCCTCTAACAAGCCGCGGCGAATACCGTTGACGACTGCCCCACACGAACAAGATCCTGAGCCTAGAGGAATGCCGCCACCTCGTTCCCATATCCTCAATCGAATGTGCGAGGGGGTCAGCACTTGAACAAAGTGTACGTTTGTCTTTTCTGGGAACAAAGGGTTTTTTTCGATAGCTGATCCAAGGGCCATGACGTCCACAGCCGCCAAATCGTCCACGAAGAACGTGCAGTGTGGATTTCCCATATTGCAAGCAGCGGAATCTCCAGGTAGAGGCAGCCTGAGTGTATCGACCTCTCGGACGGTTGGAATCTCACGCCAGTCTATGAGAGGAGAGTCCATGCTAACGGCAATGACGTTATCCGAGACCTTGTGACATTGTAGGAGCCCCCGAATCGTCCTTAGAGCCGTAGTAGATGAGCCAGTTTCACGCATCAACTTCCAAGCCGCACCGCGGGTAGCACTCCCGCAGGCGTTTAATGTTGAACCGTCTGCATTCCAAAAAACCAGGAAAGCTGCTGCATCTTCGCAATCCGACAGAACCACGAGTTGGTTGAACCCGATTCCGCGATTTCGATCCCCAAGTCGTCTCGCAATATCCGAATCGATTATGATTTCCTGGTCGCGTAGGTCAACAATGACAAAGTCGTCACCATTAGCATGCATTTTCTCGAATTTAATAGTAGACATTTCTGGAACTTTGGGAATATTAGAACGATCCATAGAATTCTGCTTGTTAAAACCTACAAATCATGGAGGGTACTTGATAAGAGAACGCATGATTTCCTTTGCTAACTACTCCATAGGGTTACCTGAGTCATACCCTTCCGGTATCGGCTAGGGCTACACATATAACTTGCAAACAGCCATCATTAGGCAAATTGAATTCTTGCATGGGGTCGGCGGATAAAGAAATCTGAGGCCGGGAAGGTGGCACATCGCTCAGCTATTCGTCATTACAAGGGTAGAAGTGTGATAGCACCAACTACGAGAAACTTGAGCCGAGTTATCCGACGCCCTTTGGTGACATTGAAGCTCTACAGTTATCTTATACTTCAACAACCCAGCATAATCTGCCTTCATGCTGACAAATATAGCACCTTCTGCTACGATACCCCATACCTATTCTGAGTTCTCGCAAAGCGCCATAAATACTCACAGCATAACCTCATGCCCTTCCTATTCGCAAGCCATCCATACCGGACTTGTCCACCTCAATATCAACAGCTGAATCCCCGCTTAAATATGCAATCATCTCATCTAAATTTGAGACAATATCACCCATAACCCTAGCTACCTTGTCGCTGAAGGGCCCCTCTACTCAGCATCGCTAGGGCCCCGGTCTACGCATTGATATTGTCCACGGCCGTTGGAACTCAAGGCTTGTTCACCCGCTTATCATAGGGCCCAAGAAGAAGCTCCGTACTGCTGGTATTGATCGCAAAGCCTACAATTATGGCGGGGACTGGAGTTTAGCAGCCGTCGAGATGGCTAATGACTCGTCAGACGTATTCAAGGCAAATTAAAGAGCATTCCTAAAGAGTTTCATTTACAACAACCTACAGGTTGCTCAGAGGCACTCGCACCGTCACTACCATCACTTTCAATTATCCTTCATCATATTTAACATTTCGCAAAGCATAGTAGTATTCCGGGCATAAATTGACGAGATAGAATGATTGACATACCTTCAACGACTGATGTATGGAAAGTAGATTGAAGCTGACCTATTACCATGTGTATTGTAGGTAATGGAGTGGTATGAAGGGTTTCAATTTATTACTTAGGATTGCGGTCCTTCGTTTTACATCCCCCTGTATGCTAACGTTAGCACACAGTCGGAAGCTAATCCGAAAGAAGGTCCATGACCTGGATAAGGGCCCATTTACAGGGGTATGCGATCCCAAAAGTGGGCTTAGCCTGCAGTTAAGCGCCGGTTTAGACGAGGTCAGCCTAAGCCCCGTGGCTTGGACAGTGATGCGAGTGGTCCTAACAGGCCCTTGACCACTAAAAGGAATTCTTCTTTTGTCGCCGGGCTGTACTCTGTATGGCTTCAGCCCTTCATGTTGCTTATATTTAGAAAACAGCATTTTTGGACGGGTATTGATAATTATCTCATTTTGGTGGCCACTAACCGTCAGCCTGATTCAACATGCCCCAGCCGAATCTGCAGCCACTATCGAGACCATGAGGTGAGCTGGGTAGTTTTAGGATTTAAAAAGGTAAAAGCGACCACCACTATTCCTGTCAGACAAGTTCAAACCTCTTGGTTCTCATTTGAATCTGCCTCAACAAACTCTGATTCTCTTCCTCGCCGGCACCATGGTTGAATGGAAGTTCGAAGTCATCCACAATATCACCAGCAATAGGAAGTTGCTTGGCACCATCATCCCGCCAGAATGGCAGATGTGGGACGAGGCCTATTTCAAACGGGTGTCTGACACGCTGGCAGACCCGACACACACAGCAACGCTCATGGCAGAGGGTTGCAACAATGGAGATTTTGGAGACCTAAACTGCACCAAAACGTGCGACAGCGCAGAGTACATGTTCAGAATTCCGCAGAACCTCTGGAACTGCATGACTCTTTCGACTGTAGCCATGAAGGTGATTCCAGAGCCGACCAACGACACGGTCAACGAGGCTAGTGAGAAGGCCATGGATGACTTGTTCCACTTTGGTTCCCTGCGCGACTTTGACAAGCTTTTCGCCTTCAGAAAGGTTCGTGAGTGTCTGTGGCAGTCCTGCTCTGACTCCAAATACGGGAAATGCACGGAGGACCTTTTCGGCTACCAATGTAGCCCTATACACCAATTCAGCATCGGTAACTTTGGCACGGTTCTCTCAGAACGCTACTGCAGCGTTGCAGATCCTGGCTTCGACTTTGACCTGGTCGGACAAGGAGTGAGTATCATTATCCACGCCACTACCACCATTTGCGTGCTCTGACATAAATGGACAGGTACTCATATCGTACATCATGCAGTACGTTTTAGTCTTGTTTTTTTGTCTTTCTTTCGCGATGACGCGTAAGTGGACGAAGAAGTACATTTGGGGACGCGTCGGGAGGCTCATGAGCCAAGGTAGTCCATTGCCTTCTGCTTCTAGGCAAACCACTTTTCCACCAGTGAAGTGGTTGATTCAAATCTACCGACAGTTCCCCAGCGCAATAACATCGACTCTGATAGACCTTCAGGAGACGCAGACTCTCTTCGCAGCAACCATTTCTGTAGCCACTATTGTGGCGTTCCATTGCTACACGGGCTTGGCCAACGTTGCTTCCATATCCTCCTACGTCCTCAATAACGAGATCGCTCACGGCGTGATTATCATCGGCATGAGCCCTCTCCTTTTGCTACAGCTCGTTCTTCACGCGTCGGGACATACATCGACATACACTCTTGGTTTCGTCTTCCTCAACTGGCTTTTCATCGTCATCAAGTCGGCACTTCAGAAGGGGGGTGCTGCTGGTTTCGAGAAAACCCTCCAGAGGCAGTCATCAATGCCGGTATGCGGCAACAATCCAGGGGCTATGTCGTACTGTATGAACTACAACATAACGACAGGCTTCACTCACATCAAGTCTAGTCTGATATTCGTGCATGTACTGACATTCTTACTTCTCGTGGACTGGACGCTAGCCACGCTATATGGTTTCTATAAGAAGGACTGGCCCCAGGACAGGGCCTCATGGGTGCGGAATTTAATCAAGAAGAGGGCCTTGGCAGTCCTAACGGCATTATTGGCAATCGTGCCCATGGCCTTCGGGCTCGCTGACCTAGTCCGATTCTACATGGGGTTACGCGATCGGTATACCCCTGAGGGCGGACTGCCTTGGTCATTTGGACAGGTCACAGCTGTGGCAGTCTGGTTCCCGGTAGTCTTTAAGTTCTTACACTATTGTGAGTCTCGCCAATTAATCCTTTCTTGTGCGTATGCGGTCGCTGACTTATCTTGCAGGTGCAGTGGAAGACGGTGTTCAGGCGCGCATCGACAAGGACGAATATGTCGTATCACGCCGCGAAACCGCCATTTTAGAGGTGAAGAATTTTGAAGAATCTGGTTTGGATAAAACTCCCTTGATCGGGGCTGCTGTTCCGGGTAGCATGGTCGGGGCGGAGCCGATCGAGATGCGAGCCTCACTGGATGCTTCGGTGGAAGACTTGCTCATGAGACCACATGCAGGCTGGCATCCAGACATGAAGTCACCATGAGTCGATGCTGTTTAGATTTGCCGGGCTTGAAATGCGTTGGGATTCTGTTTCTGGGTTTGTTGGCATTGGCGCACGGTCATTGGGGAAGACGCTACTGTAACTAGCCAGATTCATCTCTTCCTCACCATAACAGTCATTCCCTCAGACGCATGTCCTTAAGTTCCATCCATGACTGTTTTTGGATTTCTAGACCCGCTATATGTTCCATTTCCATGATATGCTCCACGAGCCACTGCTCCGCCGCCAGAAGCTGCTTGTCAGGAGCTAAGAGTGAAAGTGCAGGGTACCATGTCGATCGGCCCTTCACCAGTTGAGCTATTTCTTTCACATATCTTATTCTTCCTTATTATGCTTTATTATCCTTTATTTTAATTACCTAATGTAGCTTTTATTTTATTTAAGCTTATTATTTACGAATATCTTATGTTAATATAATAAGTAAGTATTAGTAAAGTTTAGAGAACCCTTGTTCAGCCTTAGAGTTACACAGCATGTTCACAGCCCCCAAAGAACAAGGATGCAAATATGTTATTCCGATAAATAGAGTTTGGCTATCCTTTTTACCGAGTGTTCCGGGCGAAAAGCAGCAACGCTGCGTTGTTTTATTTCACCTTGATTACTACCTTATTATACTCATCTAATAGCTTATGTTATAGACGGCTATAAACTTGAGAACATTTATTGAACTCTTTGCGATACGATGCTTTCCTCTACGCTCCTCTTGTCAGCTTTGATAACCGCAGCGCAAGCTGTTGATGTTGATGTTGCGGTCGTAGGCGGCGGCGGATCTGGTGGTTATGCCGCTGTCAAGCTGCGGGAGAACTATAGCAAGAAGATTGTAGTCATTGAGAAGCAAAAGCAATTGGTGCGTAAGCTACGTGGACTCTTGATGACAGAGCGACTGACATATCGTAGGGTGGCCATGCACAGTCATGGTACGATCCAGTCACTGGAAAGGCATATAACTATGGCGTTGATGCATTTACGAACATCACCGTCTCAATTGACTTCTTCAAACAGCTCAAAGTGCCCATCGGACCACTCCAATTTGTAGCAGCAGAGAAGTTATACGCCGACTTGGAAGATGGCAAAACAGTCGATTATACGCCTCCGACCACAAAAGAGGCCGCTGATGCCATGGAAAATTATCGTGAACAGTGGCTTAAATACGCAGATATCTTGCTGCCTACTAGCAAGCACTTTCCACGAGGTGACAAGGTTCCGTCGGATCTTCTACTGTCTTGGTACGAGTTTGCACGCAAGTACAAAGCGGAGGCTGCTAGCCCGAGTATCTGGGAAACTGTCGTCGTCGATCTCAACACTGCACTGATGATTGACGTTTGGAAGGCATGGAATCCTAGCGTGGGGTCTTTTCAGCCAGTATCAGGTGACAATACGGAGATCTGGCAGAAGGCTGCTAAGCTGCTGGGAAAGGATGTCCTCTATGAGAGCGAGGTGGTCTCTGCTAAGCGAACCAAGAGCGGAGTGAAGCTTGTGGTCAGAGATAAATACGGGCATATCACCAAGATCAACGCCAAAAGACTTCTGATCACTATCGGACCAGAGACTATCAATCCAAAGGACTTCGACCTGAGTAGCGAAGAAGTAGAGGTCTTCCATTCCGCTGCCGGCAACCGCTATTTCACTGGTATCGTATCTCACCCTTCCTTGCCCGCAGCTGGAATCACGAATGTTGTTCCAGCTGCCATTAACGCAAACTATCTCGCCTATCCAACCGTCCCTTTCCAAGCCTACTTCCAGTATAAAGGAAACTCCTCCACCGGACCTATTTACCGCGCTCTAGCTGTCGTCCCGAGAGAGACTTCAATTGAGGATGCCAAAGACCTTATCAGGAAATCAGTTCAGAATCTCATTGATGCGGGAACAATTCCAGCTGGCAATTCTACCGATCTCGATTTCAGAACTTTCTCAGATCATGGGCTTTTGTATAGGCGCTGGTCTGTTGATCAGCTGCGTGGTGGTATCTTTGCTAGGGCGAATGCTCTACAGGGACAACGATCGACTTGGTACACTGGGGCTTTCTGGATGAATAATGACTGTGTTATGTTGTGGAACACTACTAATACCATTTTGGAAGAGATGCTTAAGGACATTTGAGTGAAAGTGGTTTGGTCTACTTTGTGCTTGAGGGCTGGGATACCTGGCTTCTCTTTGCTTCACTTCTTGACAACGACTAGCAGGACCCATCACAGAGGCTTCTTCTTCTATCTAGCTCATATATTAGCACTCTATTGACACTCTCGGATCCCCAAGACCAATCTCAGTGAAGAGAAAACGATGCGATCCCGCAACAAAGATAAAGAGTCTTTGAAACCGTCGTTTGATCAGAAACCTATGGCCCAAGTTCAACATGACTTTGCTATCAATACCAGAGACGCATTGTTCATTGCAAGGCCACGAAGAGCATTTACAACCGTCTGATTTCGGTCTTGTCTAGCACGGCATGCCATCATTCTGACCCCAAACCCAGTGATGGTTGTTTCCAACTTCGACTCCATCCTCTGTCTCCTTGGTGAGCGTGTCTATCATTGACTCTATTCCACTCTCAGTCAGCCCCAGGCTCCCGTCCTGATCCAATAACAAAAGACCTCTCAAGCTTTGTGCCATGTACGCCAAAGCCACTCTGTTCATAACTGGGGTCAACTCTGGTCTTCCTAACGTGACAAAAATCTTTTCGTCTACTCGCTGTAGGCTAGCCTCCTCGAATTGAAGTGGTAAGAGGACAGGACACCTTGCGCCTGTCAGCGGATCTTTCACGTAGATGCACTGGGAAATCTGGTTTTGGGCACTCACTTTGGGTCACGTCCGAGTTTAATGGCCGCTGCGGACTCGATCCTCTTCCACTCATGGAGGGTGGCCGAGTACGGGTTACTAGCATATCCGTAGGCTCCTGTCTCGGACCAGAACAGGTACCCATCTGGCTTGAGCAGCGTCTTCAGATTCTTCACAGCTTGGAGCCATTCGTCCTTCTTCAATGCTGCATACAGCAGCTTCACATGTACCAAATCATACCTGCCGAGGCACTCTTTCGGAAAAGGCTCCAGCACGTTGCCATAACGTAACTTGACATTTGCCGGTAAAGAAGCAGAGTCGTGGAACTTGCTCGTATCAATGTCGAAACCGTCTAGTTGTGCTTCTGTAGGGAGTTTAGGTGCGAGCTCCTTCAGAAAGATCCCGGTGCCGGTATCTGCGTCTGCGATTTTGGGTGCTGGGAGTGAGTTAAGGTGCTGCCAGATGACGGGAGGAAGGTCACCACGCGTCATGGCTTTGGAGAAGCTATGCTGCAAGTCAAGTCGCTGCCGCTCCTTGTTGACGTCGCCATGATCAAGTGTGTAGATTGAGGGCATTTTGTACTACTGAAGTGAGGATGATAGACGAGGTAATGATTCATGGGGGGGTTGTAGATATATGAAGAGACGGTAATACCGGATTACACGTGATAACAAGAATTATTAATCATTGTCCGTACTGACGGTATCTTCGGAATCGGAACAGACTAGTGGCTGCATGCTAGTCTCTGTTTGTAGGGGGCTGGCTTACACCTTAAACATGAAGCAACAATTTAGAGTAACTTTTAGACCACGAGCTAAGTTGAGTGATGTTTTACTACAATAGCGCTGCCCAGTAAGAAAGTGTCCTTTCAAAATACAATCCATTCTGTCTCTAATTGTACCCACGAAGAGGCATGAAGTCAAAGGCCGCACTTACTAAGTGCACCGCCGGGAATGGACAAAGTTGTCTGTGCGGATTTTAGGTTTTAGCTACAAATCTCGACTACAAATAAAACATCTGCCGAGAGTGGACACCGTGGTCACATTTGTAGCCCGAATGATTGACAATCCCTGTCCTTATCTTTTCCCCTCTTTGCAAAGTACCATCCCACTTCGGCAGATTAATAGCTAGACATTGTTCTGCAAAAGGATAGTTGGTACGTATGGTCAGCAGTGACCAGTTGGACCGGAAATACACGCAGAGATCAAAGTTTTTGGGGAGTTTACATCTCTAGTTCGTGAGTTGAGCTTGTTCAAGGCCACAGCAGCGCAGGTAAAGCAAATAGAAATGGCACAAGCACAAGTCATATAATACCTAGGCAAGCAATACCTATATACTAGTCAACTGAATTACTATATATAGAAATCACTGTAAAGCATATAACTAGCAGTAGAATGCAGTATAGGGTCTATAGTAGCCTATAGGTTAGTACTATATAAGATATCTTAGTAGTATATTACAGATATATAATATCTTTAAGAAATGCAATTAAGATCTTCTTTACTCTGAACTATCATGGACTCTGTATCTTCACACAAACCTGGATATCTTTACACTATAACGACATGTTAGGGAGGGAGGTGATACATGCTCCAAAAAACCCACTGTTGGCCGATTGGCCTGCAGATCAAAAGTCCCTCAAGCCAACACAATTATTGAAATAGAATAGCACTCGTCTGTCATTCAGCAAGCGCCGTCTCTAATTAGTCAGACCAAACCCACTGCGCGATTTAGGCGGCTGTATGAGGTGAAAACCTTCAAGCCAGAAGCGAAGATGCCATTTGAAGAGTCAAAGCGAGTGACTTGGGTTCTAAAATATGAAAATGATCTAGCTAAAATCCCATGGATATAATATAAGTGGATCAGCGACCCCCTCATGAGCTGGAAAACTGTACATCTGCGTTCTAAAGCCTTCTATGGCCACCTTCTCTGTGTCGAAGATGGTCCAATTTCCTAGCTCTCTTAGCTGAGCATCGCTCTGTAAAGCGCGATCAAAACTTGTCATTGCTGGGACCCATTTGAGAAGAGAAAATTGGGCACACCCAAGATGATACCATCCCCTGACAAGATTGTAGAGACGATGCCAATCATCGTCCCGAATCAACTTGGCGCGTTGGATGAGAATGGTAGCTTCCGTCTCCAATTGAACAAATTGTCTTCTCTTGTATGTGACTTCAAGCCTAAGGGCAATGATATCTAATGATCTTCGATTACAAACGCCGAAGATCTGGTCGTAATGGTCCACTGGAGGGAGCACATCCTCAAGCCGAGCGTTATCATCTCTCATAAGCCTTCTCCGCGCCTGGTTGACCATCATAACGGAGGTATCATAGCTCCTAGGACCTTGATACCACTCGAAGAATTCTCTGAAGCGGCTCATTATCCTTGCTTCCAATGCCGGCAGGTGGACCATTGGTATGTGTGCGAGAGAAGTGTAGATAGGGTACGTTGCAGGCTTGTCTTTGAGGTAGGTTTGAGCGCACTCCGTGATATGTCGTAGTAGCTCTAGGGCAACTTGTACTTGTCCCTTATCATTAATGTCGTTGATCTTTTGCACGAGATTTGGAATTATATCATGATATTGGCCTTGCACAAGGTGATCAACGGCCTGAAACGCTGCATCCCAATGTAGCACGGCTTGGGTCAGATCATGTCGATCAATGGAAAGATGTGCACATTGAACGCTGTTCAGGAACGAATGTAAGATCACCGTCTCTTGTTGTTGCCTGATTGATGAATTGATGATTGTTTCCTGGCCGCTCCATCTCCAGTGCCCGGCCTCAAAGGAGCCTTGGATAAGTTTGTCAATATGGAAGAATACAGTCTCACACCCTCGCCATTGCTCCTCCCTTAGGAACCGCGGTGGAGCATGGCTCAAGATTTGTTGTGATCCGCTGTAGCTGGGTTGAGAAGGGTTCCCAACGCCGGCATTGCCCCTCTGCAGATAGCCAGAAGACAGCGGTAAAGAGGGCTGCAGGGAGGAATTCTCCCTTCTTAGAGTCTCATTTCCTTGTGCAATAGACGAAATTTCACGCGCCTTGGTATATCTAGTGTATTCCCATTTGCTAAGCGCTGTTGTTAGCTGCTTCTTCCTACTGAAATGTTAGTTCTGTACCTAGGTGCCTGGAACAACTGAGACTTACGACACGTCAACACCATGTTGTTCTTTCAAAATTGAAAGAACATCCTTTTGGGTCCTTCGCTTCATTATGTAATGGTAGTAGATCTCTCCTTGGTAATCTTCCAAGTAGAAGAGATCCTTGTGTATCAGATCTCTCCCAGCCATTACGAGCGAAGGAATTTGGTTGGTGCCGTTGGCAAGAAGATCAAGGCTATGATCACGATAGTTTGTGCTCTACATATGAGCTTTGGAGTCCTAGAGCCCTGGCTTATATCATTATTGATAGGTATCAAATACCAGGTGGTGGAATAAGCCAATGAACTCAAAGTGCACTAAAGACTGTGATATGCGACTTCAGCTTTCAGCTAAGCTTACATACTAGTGGCAGTTCAAAAACAGGGTAGGAATCCCAAATTTCCTTAGTGCTATCGAAAAGGGTTTGGTTTCGGGTTCCCAGCTGTGACAAAAGACATATCACACAGCCACTTCCCTCATTCTTATTCCACTGACTTCATCAAAAGCAATATGCTCATGAACGAAGGTGTAGTTGCTAGAGTCTATCCGCGCCCCTCCAATGAAAGACAGCCACGTCTAGGACTTTGACTGTGCAAAGCCGAGCTGCGCCCGTCGCCCAATTCATCAGCCCCATGCACAATGTTTCCCGTCTGAGTCAATTTACAGTGTCACATTCAAGGTACAGTGGAATTACCTCGGTAATGACAAACTGGACTCCAAACGTCGATTTACACATGCATGTAATACTGTGACCAACGATGCGAAACGTATGCTTGCACCTGTTTATGTCGGGTAGTTACTTCTCGTTCTAGATCAAAGTGCAATATGTTGGGAGGTGAAGGACTTCAGGGCAGCCATTCAGTCAAATGTTAAGAGCGACACCGTGTACAGATTTAATGAATACAAGGTCATTTTCTGAGTAACCATGTTTGGTATCATTGTATGTATGGCTTAGACATAGGTTCCTTAAGTCACGAAGCCAAAGGATCACGCGGTGGATGGCTGAACATGATAGGTAAAAGCCCATTGGATGTACCTCGATAACCCAAAGTATCTAGGTCATTTTGTGACATAACTCCCAGCCTCTTCCGTGAAGGCAATACTGAAGCCAAGCGTCAAAAGCGTCAAGTGGTGGGAGTCATCCTGGCGGTGGCCTTTATCGAAGAACTTGCATGATCACTCACCTCGGGCCGTCTTCCTGTTGATCCTAACTAAGTTAGTGTGTTGAAATTTCCTTAGCACTATCCAAAATGGATTAGCGTTCACAACGCTCCACTATTTGCTGTCCGATTCTTGGTTGGCCTTTTTTCTGAGTGTGCTGACGGTCTCCGCGACCAATAGGGAGTAACCGTGTAACACCACAGAAAGTGCAAAATACATACTCATCACTCCCTTATGCGTGGATGAACTGTAGAAAGTCGCAAAGTTATGTATGCATATGTTGGTGAGATCACAACACTTTAAGCCTGATTATTTAGGAAAAGGGCTGTGAGGGATGCTATATTTGTGTATAAAAAGCTTCCATCCCTCCCGACTAAATGTATGTTCAAATCTCCCAAACCATTCATCTCATCACTTAACTTCAAACCTACAAACTTGTAAGGTTCCATTCCTTTTATTGCCATCTATTTCATTTGTGGAATATGCTTTAGAATCCAAGCTGATATCAGCGACATACAGCCCAATCCACACCTCAAAGTATCTACATCGCCCCTACTACAACATGCGGGCCTCCAACATTGTTCTTCTTGCTTCGGGGCTCCTGGCCTCTCAGGCCTCAGCCGGTATCTTCTCCAGCCTGATCTGCGCTACCACGGCCGTTACTACCGGTATAATCTGCCATGGTACCGTCACTCTCGCAACTGGTGGGGTCGGCGCCGTAGGATGCCACGCTGTGGCAACTGGACTGTTCAAGACATGTGCCTTGGCTACACTCCCCGCTCCTTAGAGCTCAAGTCAACGACATTCAGAAGGAAAGCTGCAATATCAGAAGGATTGCAAATTTCCGAGTGAACAAGGGCGAAATTTAGCTTCATGTTGGTCGCACACGTCTCAGAGTGTTTACTGTGTAATGCTTCGGTCTTTACCTCCTGTTATTTCAGCATTTATCTCCTGTTATCTCAGTCTTTACCTAGTTTTACAATTCAGTCTTTACCTCGTTTGTTTGCGGAAAAGAATGTTGCTTTGCAATTTGCAAATTTCGTGAATAGATTTATTGTTAGGTAGCAGCCTAGCTAAGAGTCTCTCCCTCTTACACAATCGATCATAGCACCAGACAAGCTAGACACTGGCCTCATATGGTTCATTTCTCGGTAAACTAAATCCGGAAATCCCGCAGAGTAGAGTATCCTTTAGTAGTTTCTAAATACAGGAGGAGTTTATGCCCGTTCGTATCGATCATGAGCAGAATCATACCGTCTTATGCGCCAAGGATATTACCGTTCTTTTACTTCTCTGTATCGCCATATGCGCGCCAAAGACAAATCGCTTGCAAGAGTCGACTCTTGTAAGTAATAACTTCCATTCCTTTCATTTCCGTACCATCGTGTCATTTTTATATGCTTCTCAACGTTGACCAACAGAGCGTTCAATATACTCGGTATGAGCGTCTATCTTGTTACTTTAATTGAGTACTTGGGCCTCCATATGCTTCCAACCTTATCACAGATGAATTCTGGCGGATAAGTAAGCAAGATGCACTGGATGTTGCAATGGGACCCAAGAGTTTCATTAATTCTCAAAAGCTTGATAAATTGCCTTTCCGTAAGCCTCAGCCCGATCACTACTGTCAAGTCCACCCCCCATCTTATTCATAGCATAAGCAATCGTCATACGCCTATCCAAATCCATGATGATAATCGAACCGCCCCAACCGGACCAGTAACAGACATTGCCCTCTGGAACCCAGGGCAGTGCCGGTGAAGGCGCCAGTCCAAAACCAATGCCAAATCTTAGCGATGACCCAAGAACCAAGTCCTTTCCATTAGCCTGTTCCTGGAAAATCAACTTGATCGTATCTTCTGACAGCAGTTTCTTGCCTTGGCTCGAGCCACTTAGGGTGATTGCAGAGAGCATACGCGCCATAGAGCGGGAGTTGCCATGGCCGTTGGAGCCGCCTAGCTCAGCCTGTCTCCAGGGCCCCGTGTTCGCAAAGCTGGGGTCGAAGGGCGGGTTGAGTAGCGTCTTGGCTCGAACAGATCCCTCTTCAAACTCTGGCATAACTCCTGTCGAGGGCGGGGGAATCAGAGGAGAAATGCGGTCCCAGGTGTTCTCCGCTGCGCCGATTTGAAAGTCGGCATCCAAAACTCCTGCGATCTCAGTGTCCACAAACTCGCGTAGCGATTTCCCAGAAACACGCTTGATCAATTCTCCGAGAAGATGTCCGAAACACACAGCCTGGTATCCCGACGCCGTCCCGGGAGTCCACCACGGTGCCTGACGGGCTAACATTGCAGCCGCCTTGTCAACATCATACATGTCTTCAGGTGATATCGGCTCTTCCCAGCCTGAGACACCAGACGTATGACTCAGCAAATGCCTGACCAGAACGTCCTGTTTACCATTTTGCCCAAACTCAGGCCAGTAGTGTGACACGCGCTCGTTGACATCGATCAATCCTCTGTCGACGAGCATGAGAACTGCAAGACTGGTGATTGTCTTTGTGCACGAAAACACATTGACGATAGTATCCTTTTCCCATGGCTTGGTTCGTTCCTTGTCGGCGTATCCGCCCCAAATGTCCACCACTTCTTTGCCATCGATGTCAATTGTGATCGAGGCACCAACCTCTTCGCCCGACTTTATGTACTTCTCAAGAAGAGAGCAGACTCCCTGGAATCTCGGGTCACATGTGCCGTGAATCTCAGTCATGTTTGCTGTGAAATTGTGTTAAGGTTGTGTTGGGATTTGCTTGACTTTTTCGGCACCTAATTGCGTCCTTGACAGCCTCTTTATACCTGTTGTCCCTGGAGCTAGCGGTCAACAGGCCGAGGGATCTGGATAATGGTCCCGCTGTTTGTGGGGGAGCTAGCCGAGAATGCGGGGCACACCAGGCTAATTGCGGACGTGATGTTTTTAGTTTTTTCACTCTTCAGCTGAGTTGACTGCGGTCTGATGGGTCCACAAACGAAGAACAACATGCTTAGTCTTTATATTGTCATGCCTGCAGGCTAATCACTAGTGCCAATTAACTATTGTGTTAGTGAAGGTTTTCGATGACATCCAAATCGCTAATACAGATCTCGCGTCAAAAGGACACTCAAGAGGTCTACATGTCACCGCATGATTTTCAGTGGCAGGACAGTCCAAGGCAGTCTGATTTTGGCATGGCGGTTCTGACTAGCCCGTGAATGGAGTATTATTAGCTGCCTGAGCTTAATCTGGGGTATGTGGTTCTGACTAGCACCCAACGACGTCAGTTGATGAAGTGTATGCCTTGGACCTATGATCAAGAGAGGAGCAATCTTATTCTGGCTATGTTCCGCTTGCCAAGCCTCTGTTTAATTTCGCCTGGGTACATGATCCCGCCTAGACTGTTTGTTGTAAGAATGATCATTTCCTTAATTAAACATCTTCTCAAAGCTAAATTGAATCAAACTACTTGATAACGATGAAATGTCTCTGATTGGCCAAGTCAAGGAAGAATGAAAGTCAGTCCTTGAGGATTCAGAGAAAGACCTATCGGTTAGTGTAATCGCTCGTATTAATAGGAAGGTGGTATAAAAATGTTTGATAGTAATAAGCCTCTGGTGGTAATGTGTATATTCGTGATAAGTTAAACTCTATGAATATTTGTTCGTCAGTCGCAGGCTATTGGGGTGATCCTGAGCAACGGTCGTTTTAACCAAAGTGGCGATATGGAACCTCAACTTAGAACTTTTGGACTACTTTACCGGTTAATTATGTAAGTGAAGTAGATGAAGGTCATGGCGAATTGTTGTTGAACCTGCTTGGTGAGGGTGAATCAATCACTCCATAGATTAGACATGACATCTCTCCTGACGTCATGACCAGTGATTTGATATACCACTGTCGGCCCCGGCTTCAAATCATCCCTTGCCTTGCAGGGTGAAATGCCGACAATGCTCACAGGGATTCAGCTCGGGGTATAACGTCAACAGTAAAATTGAACTTGTGTAGATGTATAGCAGCAAAATAATTCACCTCTCATCTCTTTTAGTGAATGTAAAATTAGTCTTGGACCCAGAGACTGATACGCGAAGATATGCCGATCTGATTGACATGTAGATCGCGTGCTACGCACTAACGGACTCTCGGGGAATAAGATATCTGACAAGGCTAACGTCTCTTCTTTGTTCAGGCACCCAAATCCATGTCAGCAAGATTGAATGACTGCCTTGATTCTGAGCGAGGTGGGGTCAAACATACGTTTCCTGGTGGCTGAACAACGCTCCGAAGCATCCGAAACCCAACATGATTCGCCATAAACCACCCAACGCGCGAATGGCAGTCCATCAGCTGAATGTCTTGTGATCTCATTAACTCTCTATAATATGCGGGGAGACGCCGCACTCTAATCCAGCCTGTCGCTGATGCCACTTTTCCACCTTTCATCTAGCCCCAACGTCATTTTCACACTCGGAATAAACCTCCGATACTAACACAGCCATGGCAAAAACAAAATCTAGAACCCAGCCCTTCTTAGAAGCTGTTCGCAACGCTAGACAGCTCATCTTCACCGTCATCGTCATCGCTATTTTCGCCATTGCGTGGTTGGTTCAGGGTGGTACGATTGACATGCCAGAATGGACCAAGGACATGCGACATCTCGATGGGGACGATTGGACGAAATATGCCGTGATAATCATCGTCGCTGTTTGTGTGGTTTTTGCGCTCATGATGGCGACGGGGATAGCATTATTGAGATCGGATAGTGCTCACGGTTATTCCTGATTTTTCGGATGCTGCGGAGGTAAGCTACCTGTTAAGCGGAGGTGTAGCATAAATGACTGATGGTTACAGACATAGAAGCTTTTCAAGGCGATGAGGATAACAGAAGAATTGATTTATGAGGTTATGATAGAAATGGATATACACCGAGCGACGCCTTTATGTGATTTTAGGGATATATAGGACCGGACTGCGCCGTAATGATAATGAGATTCCCCATCGAGAGGATTTAATATCTTCGTCTTCCGCGTATTTCTTTTGGCGTGTCTCTCCATATGTCCATTTTGTTCTGCATGTCCTCCCGATTCTCAGCTGTCCCTCTCAGTACCCTACCATTTGAAGCTCATGCAGATTACACTCCTTCGCATAATGCAACAAGTTCCTCCCGTTCCGCTTATACTCTAAATTTACGTGGGCTCCTCGCTCAATCAGTTCCAATGCATCATCTTCTCGCTCTCCGTATACGACCTAAGCAAGTATCGTTTCATTATACTTATCCACCTCTTCAAGCATCTGTTCTTTCAGCATAACTCTGCATGACATCCGAGGTCGGCCGCAAGCTCAATTAGAGCCCATGCTGATAAAGATTTATTACGCGAAAACGCAGTTGGAAATGCGCCTATTCTATCAAAGCCAAGATTGCATACACCCTTCTCTTGGATAATGATACCTGGCGTTAGGATGTGACCGATGCCGACACTGACAAGCAGATGAGCACCTTCGAATACAAGTCTGGTCCTTACATGCATGGCTATGGAACTGGTACTGAGTGCAACAACTGCAGTCCTACTGTGACCGAGCAGAGGTACAGCAACACTGAGATCACGCTCGCCGGTGCTGATACTAGCTTTTGGCAAGACTATTGCCACTGCTTAAAGTGCCACCTACTCTGGCCTTACCAGCACAAACGGTAGCGAGGTCCGGGAGATTAGTGAAATCCGGGTTCCTAAAATGGTCTAATTGTATATGACATAAATTTCTCAAACTCTCTCTTGGCGAGTTTATGAACTATAGTTTACCTCGACCTGAAGACTTTGAGTATGGTGGAATTGTTCTAAAGAAGATTTGTCAAAGGGCTGACGCTGTAGGGTATCTGAAATAGCATGGACATGACAAACACACATACACCGACTGTAAGAGATTCCGACATGACATTCGCTCTTGATTGTAGCTGGTATTTCAACCGTAGGGCTGATTGCTTCAAACTCTGCAAAGCTTTTGTACTGGTGATATACAGAGTCAAAGTCGACCTTCGGCCGACTACAGTTTCCAGCGGAGACCAGAAAGAAAATATAATATGTACTCTCTAGTTTGTGCTTTAATAGTTACTAGGAACCCTGTCCTATCCCTGCAGTTATGCCCGTTCTCCGCCTTCCTCTTCCATCAAAGCCTTCCATTCGGTCTGTTTGGGCCTCCAACCAAGCTCGCGCAGCTTGTCAGATCTTGTTCTTTCACCACAACCCCACATGATGGGACCAAAGGGATGGATCTCTCTTGCGGTATCAACCGACACGCTTTCTACTTCTCCAAGACCCAAGCGCTCACTGACAGCTTTGGCCCTTTCCACCATACTCAAGTCTCCGGTACTAACAAAGTAGTAGCCGTCTTGATTTATTCCTACTTGTCCCCGTCTCTTGCTCAGTGCCTGGTCCATCAGGAACACGACTGCATCTCCTAAATCACTAATTGAGACCCACGACCATGTTGCGGTACCCTCACCGATTACGAAGGCCCGTCCACGGCTCTTAACAGCCGCATAATAGAACGCCGAATTGCTCTCCTTCTTCAGATGGCCCTTGCCCCGTCCCCACAACTGACCAGGCGAGATCAGCATTGTGCCCACTCCTTTATCAGCACTGTGAGCGACGATGGCTTGGTCAGCACCAGCGTGAATTCGATCCTTCGGCACGTTCAGTATTGCATGCCCGTCTGAGATATCGCTCCATGGAGAGCTACTTTCATTCAGAGTTCCAGTGATGGGTCTCGAGAAGTCAATAAGACTTCGCGGGCCGGTTAGGCTGATGAGCCGTGGCATGGGCGATCCATCGGTGGCACGGGATAATAATCCATCTATCATCGCACAAACAGCAGGGACATTGTCACCTCCTGCATGGATGACGAAATCGGCCTCAGCTGCCGTGGATGTGAGGAGAGAAAGCGAAGAAAGGTCGCCGATGATGGGGGTGAGATTTGGATAGACCGATTGGAGTTCTTTAGCATACTTCTCCTCACGGATCAAAGCTTTGACGCGAACATTAGGATGTGCCTTCAAAAGACAGGATAGGATAGTGCCGCCGACGAATCCGGTTACACCAGTGATAAAAACACAGCGTAATGTGGGCGTTGTTTGAGAATTAGACTCCAAACTCATCATTGCAAATGAATATCAAGATAGGAATAGTAAATAGTCAACTTCCGTATAGAGAAAGAAGTATGAAGGGCACTTTTATTCTGTTGTTTGGTGCTCTTCACTGTGGTGAATAGCATATCCCAAGGTACAGGACTTGACACAGGTGATTGTTTATGCTCTCTCACCATCTATGAAAATCCCGCAAACTAATACTCACGATATCTTAATGACTAAGCTATGACGAGCCTATCGCTGCATTCCTTAATTCGCATGCCGGCTGAGGCGTGTCAGCGGCTTAGTCGGATGGACTATTGGTCCGTCTGACTTAGACAGCCTGCGGTCAGCAATTAAATCACGGGGTTAAGTGAATGTTACCGACACGTTAGTCACCGTACAATATATGAGTAGTTCTATATTCCCAGTAGCGTTGCGTTCAGTGCTGATAGACTCTTTGTTTCATCCTGTGGGCATGCTAAGACTCTCCGAGTTGTGGAGGCCTACAAGACCTTTAGACTCCACAACAGGCCTAGTAGAGAATAGTTTGGGGCATGAAAATACGGTCCACAGCTTTTAGAAACTACAATGGGGTTGGCAATGTGAGATTTGAGAATGAAATGGAGTCGAGATTCTATGACAATGTGCAAGTGTGTTGAGCTTGATACGTGGAGTTGTTGCTGACGTCTGCGGCTTTCAGACCGTGGAGAGGCCGATAATCATGGAATCGTGACCGGTCCTTATATAAATCCATCAACCTCTATGGGAACATTCTTCTAACTACACATGCCTATTTAACTCCAGGCCTGAAACCAGACGCGATATTTATGCGACATTTCTTGACTACTTTCTGGTCGTGGATAGCAAAACCTAAAGGATATGTTAGAAAAGAATATTTACGCTCGAAATGCTAGAGAAATAGATTCTCAGCTGGCAAAACTTACATTCTAAGTCGCGATCCACAACCTTAATGGCCATCGTAAAATCGATTCTATAATGTCTTTTCCCAACCTTTTGCAGATTCCTATTGACAATAGGCTCGATTGGGACTAACCGATCTCGAAGAAAAGAGAAGTCGACCTCGATTTCACCAACATACTCGGCACCTTTCAGAAAAAGTTAGGCATGTCTTCCATCAGGATCCTCGAGCTCACCTTCGTTATTGGGATGAGTTTTCCTATAGTGCGATTTTGTGGCATGGTCTGACACGTAAAGCATCTCTCGGCAGATAAAGGGACGGACAGGCCAGACATCGAATGTATGACTGCAAGCGAACGGTTCACACTGCCATACTGATGGAACTCTTTCTCCCTGTATTTCATTCAGTCCTACAGCCCAAGAAAAGCCTCTTGACGAAAACGTACTAGCTTCAACACCCAGTCGATTGTTTGCTTGATATACGGCATCCCATCAAGGCGGTCATAAGACGGCTTTAGACCTGCGTGCTCGGGGTACTGTCCAAAAGGCTCAGTTCGCAATATGCCATAACTTGAACGAGCTATCCTGTCCGGCCCATTGGCCTTGTTGAGAGCTCTGAGGACAGCTCCTGATGCTACCGCGTTGATGATAGAAGTCCTGTATATCGAAACTCAGTAAACGGCGTAACCGTATTTGCCATTGGGAAACAAACCCTTGCTGAGGCTCCATCAATGTGACGCGGTAACTATATTCTCGACTGTATTCCCCCAAAAACTCCTGTAATCTCTGACGGAGCGAGATTGAGGTTCCAAATCCTCCAATGAGAATAACTTTCTGCACACTCATACGTCAGAGTGAACGACATCTTTGACCAAAAGAAACTTACCCCAACGGTATATCCTTTCCCTCTTGCTGCTTCGAGCTGGCTCTTTACGATCTCAACTATAGCATCTAGATGTTTGAAGAAGATCTCTTGAATCTTGAGTCTATCGCCGACAGGTTAATAAATTACTTTTTTGTTGGGTTTCCAATTTCAACTCACCTCGGAATGTAAAGGCATTCATTTCTGAAACCTTTAGCAGGATTATCACGAAGTCCTCTTATATATATTTCCTTCTTTGCCGTTGACAGCTTATAGTCGAAGCCGCGCTTGATCCTCTTTTCGAATTCTAAATGTGTTATTCTCTCAACGATGCCATGAATGGTCTCGATGCCATCGTTGAGGTACGTTTCTTCAGCGAGGAGATCTTCGAGATAGTCCCGGAAACCTTCATTTAGATAGCTAGATCCATGCAGACCACCTTTCCAAGCAAAAATTAGCAGTAGATACCACGCATTGCTATAGTACAACATACCTCCAGGAGCCAATATCTCGGTCTCTAGCCTCAAAGGCTTCTCCATGCTGACTCGATATGTGCTCGCATTTACAATTCCGCCACCTTATTCATTTTGTTAGCTAGAAAGACGCAATCGGGGTAAAACCACACCTGCATCCAGTAAAACGAAGCAATCGCCAGCCTAGTCAATCATATTAGAAGGGTATCCTGGTAAGGGTTTATAGAGACGCTTGTACCTTTATCTCAGCCGAAGTGGAAAGCATATGTGCAGCGGCTGCCTCAGGCTCCGACACGATGAAGAGGTTGTCAATGCTGTTGTTCTGTAAGTCAGCTCTTGTGAATTTGGCTCGTTTCATAGCCACTGCTAGGCATGCCTGCATGTCTCGGCATGCTTTCTGTGTCCACCTAGCAGGAACACAAAGTATCATTTCTTTCTCGTAACTATCATCGAAGCCCTGCTGATACAACTCGGATCGAGTATGCCTCAAAAGGTAGGTAAGAAAATCAGCGATGACGTGAAGCGGCCCTCGGATTATGTTCTGTCTTTTGAGTGTATTGATAGTTTGTCTTACATCCCGCTCTACCGACTCGGCCATCGGACTGTTATCAAGTAACAGTTTGAATCGAGACAGAGGCTTATTGGCGGTGTTGGAGTGTGTAGATGGACGATTCCAGACTTCATGTACTTGGTAGCCCCATCGAAATCCCTGCGACCCGCCCAAGAGCATCGAGATGTCACCGTCTGCATCAGGAACGGGCATCTCAACGCTATTACCAATTTTCAACTGGTCCTCGGGGTTGTCGAGGTTGAAGTGGTCGCGAAAGTGGCGATCCAGGGGATATATTACCTCGGTAGGAACCTCTGTACCCATTGGATCATCAGTGTAGTGCCAGGTATCAGGGTAATTTCCGATCGAACGAATGGATCTTGGGTCAACAGAATCAGATGGATATCCTTGGGGCACATTGACGTAGGACACTGCTGAGTAAGTGGTGCCAAGGTCTACCGCAACAATGAGGCGTTTGGGAAAGGGATCTCCACGGTCCTCATCTAGCAGGTCAAGGTTGATTGGTTCTGGTCTGACATGGTCCTTTTCAGGAACATGAGAAAGTGGTAGAAGTTCCTCCCTTGGACCCTGGAGATTGTCGAGGACCTCTGCCTGATGATGTAAATAATTTTTAATCTCGAATATTGGATCCGCGACGCCTGAGGCCGGGATGATGACCTCCTGTCGGGTGCTGACCGTGGAGTTCGAAATAGACATGTCTGACGTTTCTTGGGTTTTTGTTTCGCAAGGCCACGGGAAAGCCTGGAGGGAAAACTCGTGGATATGGGTTGCAATATGCTCATCTTCTTCTAAATGTACCAATCCAATCTCTTCGACACAGCTATTAGGATGGACTGGGGTTCCATCTTCCTCGCCCGTGGCACTTGATACTAGCCCTGGTCGGCAAAGAGGACATGCGACTCTTTGGATACCGACAGGTCTATTCCCTGCATGAACCATCAGGTCCACTTCATATTCGTCCATCTCGGGATGTAAAGAGAGAATGTGTGCTTTTAGGTCCAAGGGGTCTTTGAAAGAATGGATTGAAGCATTTTCGACACTCTGCTGACCGTGTTTGGAGCATCCTGTACATACCCATTCCATGGTAGAGTGGTATTTCGCCATGTGCGACATCCATTCGTACGTCGATGTATACATGTCATCGGGAGACTCACAATCTTCGAAGATGCAGACGTATGCGCACAGATCTTGTGCTACATGTGCCCTAAAATCATGAGTTCAATATAATTCAGAGGCGCACCAGAGACATACCGCCATTTGGTTCTTTCTGTGTACGCATGCGATAGAATCAAGGGGCAATACGGGCATGGAAACGGTCCTTTGCTAGCGGGGCATTTTGGATAGTCGATAGTCGCGACCCTAGCTGACATCTTTGTAGCAGCTGATTTTGTCCTTTTCATAGGCACCAAAGCAGTGGTGTTGCTGAAGTTCGAAGCTAACCCAGTCGCTGTTTGACTGACGAAACTCTTCCTACTTATGGGTGTGGGGATGGGCGGGGTGTATGACAGCGTCGCCGCTGGTGCTTGGCCGCGTTGATCTAGTCCCCGCTCTTCTATCTGTGACTCCTGTGTTACTTCCTTCGCAATGGCAAGTCTCCGCGGGAGTTGTGGCTCATTCCCCTTATGTCGGGGCTGAGCCATTTTGGCGTTCCCAGCATGAATGAGTCTATTTCTCCTCACGATGTTTGCGTTGATAAGACGACTTTGGATCGGGGTCAGCCTAGATGGGTCGTATAGAAAAGCTTTGAAGACCACGAGAAGCTTTCTTTGGCGATTTAGATAGGAATGATCATCGGTCTTGGGCCCGTAGTTAATGATAAATCGCTGAATGTTGCTCTCAATTCTGCAAATTAGTCCCTCCTTGTATCCATTCTGCAGGACAAGTCTAGTCAAAAACCGCCTGAATCTCTCATGCTCCCCAATTGATGGGTCACTTCCGTAGAGGGCGTTGTGCTCACCCAGGCGCGACTTTTCGCGTTGGAATCTTGCTTCAGCCCTCGCCAAGTCATCATCAGCTCGTTGATACCTGAACTTGAGGCCAGACTTCTTGATGGCGGCGTGGATACGAAGCAGGATTTCAATATTGGTCTCGATGTAGAATTTTTGTTCCCGGTACAAACCGCCATCTGTCTTTTCACTCTCATCCTCTGTCAAGGTATTTGCCTCGGTTCCGGTGCCGTCAGTCATGTCAGACCAAGGAGATGGTGTTCGATTCAGCTCATCTGTTGTGAGATCTTGACTATCAGAAGAGATATTCTCTAAAGAATAGTGTTCTGTTGCCTCATCATCCTCCTCTTCCGCTGATTTGAATTTGGCAGTTAGTAAAAGCTCGTTTGGAAGTCTTAGGTCTCTACCCACCTATGTCTTCACACTTGGAAAGAGCCATGATTAAACCTTCAAGTAGATCGACTACAACGTCTCTCACATCTGTGCGAAGTATTAGACGGGAGTCAAGAGAGCCTGGACCAATCTTGTCTGCATTAAGACCAGATATCCACCAGTTAAACTCGGCGCTCTTCTGCTCTAACCAATCGTCCTCCGCTAGGTCCTGTATTTCTAGGCATCTTTGGAATGCTGCCTTGCAAGCTCGAGTCTTGTTTCGTATGTTAAGCTCTGCTTGCATTGTCGGTGTTGCCCATGCGGGAGAGACAGGGTTGCAGCTTAGATGTTGACAAGGCGAAAATCTCGTTGGAGACTCGGCACCCTATATCATCCAATTTCACGTGACAACCCCGCCTTCGAGATGGAGACGAGAGAGAAGTATATGAGACGGTCGAAGAAAACTTCGATTTTTATTGCCAAAGCGACTAAGGAATATATGTACTACTTGGTTCTCTTAAGATTAGTGATTTAAGATAGAAACTCAATCGTATCAATCAGCCTTGCTCCCTTTTGCCCTCTGCGCCAGTAACCAAAATCATTCGACCATGACGATCATTCGCAACTTGAGTGATTTCGAAATCTGTTATTTCCTCGTGCCGCAACACATCCTCAACATTCTCATCATGGTATGTTTTCCAATCAAGGGCAGCTCCAACAGTTTCCTCGGTCTGCATCCATCTAGATCGCATGAGGCCCTTATGGACTTTGGCAAATCGAACCGCCCAGATTCGATCTCCTTGGACTTGGGCGGACTTGCTAGTCTCGTTGCTACTCTTGACGGAGGCGGTAACCTTTGCATTCGCGATGCCGGGAATGTCCCTACAAGTCATTAGCATGTATAAAAGTCCCAATTCTCTCATGTTCTTACACCTCCGGGCCACCTCCGAAGCCTTTCGAGCTTGATATAGAATTCCCAACCGTTCCACTAGCTCTACCGATCATGAGCCCCGTCACCACGTAAACGCTCCATCGATCTAGATGGAGTATCTTCTGCTGATCGATGTGGTTCTGAACGTCCTCTTTCTTTAGCACTGCTTTAATGTATGCCGTCGAAGGCTGCACGATCTCTATGTCCATTGTCTCATATTCAACCCAGTTCTCCATGGTTCGTCTAAACTCTGTCTCAACTTCCGCGTTCACCGTAGCCCCAACTGCATTTGCGATTGGAGCTCCGCCTCCGGCTGTTACACCACCCTCTCTTTCCTTTGTGGTGTGCCAGGAAAACCCACAGAACTGACTGGATGAGATGCGCATATCGGGACCAAAGAGTGGGAGAGGGCCTTTGGTCAAAATGGGATATAGGTCCTTAGGACTGGGTACAACATCCCCGAGCCGCAGGTCACCCTCAGCTTTGCCTCCCGCCTTGCTGGTGGCGGCATATTCAGGAGGGGCGAAGAAAGATTGCTCAAGAACAAACCAACATTTATTCATTATGCTTGCCTATTAGAACGAAGGGGAGTTATGTATTATGAACTGAGACTACAGATAAGATTGCGCTTGGAAATGGCGCTGTTTAGGCACCAGAGGCGGGGTATCGTAAAGACATCCAATTAGAGTTGCATCGCTGTGTATGCAAAATCGCTCAGTCTGATTATTCAGCATGAGCCGATTGTTGGCTGGCCATACCTGCAAGGGCACACCAAATATGGTATCATCACGTTAGCAAAGCCGATTAATTCAGATGCCTTATGTAGTGCGAAAAGCTCTATCTGTAGTTAAATAGAACTAACATCCATCTAGTAATCTGTAATAATTAATAATTAATAATAATAATGTCCCGCATTTAGGGTAGTTCTATAGTAAGTTATATATTCATAGATTAGAAATTTTATACTTAAGAGTAATTAATTAAGTTTTAACTATGTAGCTTAATTAAGCTTTTATTACTTATAATAATAATAATTAATATTAATATATAATATTAATATATACTAAGTATTATTACTAATATTATAATAATATATATATTTAAAGTAGAGAAGTTTAAATACTAGGTATAGTTAAATTTTAAATAGTAAAGTAATAATAAGTAAATAGTATAATAATACTTAATTTAGTATTAAGTTTCCTTATTAATTTTATAGAATTATATATTTTAATATAATAAAAAGTATAAATTATTCTTATACTAGGGATTATTTACTTATTCCAATAGCTAAAGCATAATCTCAATACGTGTGGACTTCTAAGCAAATACAGAGCACAGTTTCTCTAGATGCAGCCAGACTGCAATGACAAGAACTGATCTTAACCAGCCTTGGTAGCTTCGGGTTTCTTCATCGGCTGATACTTCTCGGTTCTGGCATTGCGGCGTAGCTGAATGATAGCTTTCTGTCCAGTGGCTGAGATATCTTCATATGTTCTTCCGAGCCTGTCAATTGGCGATTGGGAGTATTTGAAATAAAGACCAACATACTAGCCAATTGACTAAGTGATGACTGCTAAATCTTGTCCAATAGTCTTTCAATAGTTCCTCGTATCCATTCACGCTGCTTCGACCGATGCACACCCCTCCCACTCTTCAAGAGATCCCAAGGTCGAATACACTTATACCTCCCATCACTACTTTCCTTAGCCATTTCTAAAAATACCTTCATCATTACCTCCATGTTGCTCAAGTGGGAGATATCAGGGACATCTTCTTTGTCTGTCTCCTGCCGCGAAAAGTCCAGCAGCATGCCCGCCAAACCAGCAGCAATGGATGTGGAGTATGAAGTCCCACTCAGTAAAGGCTTATCCTCCGCAATCTCGACGCCTTCGCCGAAGATTGCCAGACTATGCTGTCTATCATCAGGAGAGGGGTTCAAATCTCTTGACTCTCGGTTGCCAGCGTTGGTTGAGAAGATACCGAAGACTTGGCGGTGATCCTTGGCGGGGAAGTAGATGCGTTCCATATTTTGTGAGTTGGATGCAGCTGAGAAGATAAGAATTTTCTTCGAACGAGCCTTAGCGACTGCTTCGGCAATTTCTGGTTGGTATTCTCTGAACCCAAGAGCCATGGTGATGATGTTTACTTCATGCTTAGTAGCCCAGTTGATTGCATCCACCACGTTCTTGACCTCTAAGCGCGTCGGACTGTTTGTCTTTAGAACCCTCGCGAGGTAAAGGCTTGCATTCGGGCAGGTTCGAGCCAGGAGAGAAACAGCATCAGAACCATGGCCTGTTTCATCATCCGGGTTAGTGCAGTTGTTGGTTACATAGTCTTTGTACTCCGCTATGATTCCAAAATGACGGTAGTAGTTATGGTCATCTAGGTTGATACCCGTGTCCAAGACGGCGATCTTTATTCGCTCATACCCCATTCCGGTCTCAGCTTCTTGCGATTGAAGGGTATCCTTGAGTCTATCGTAGTTTTCGAACCATTGTTGTGAGAGTTGACGTTTCCTACATTGATTCAGTATATAACCTGCGATAAAAATGTCATAATAGCAGAAGTACCTATCTTCATTGTTGATACCGCTCACAGCCACTTTTTGGACTTCTGGGTTAGACAGGACGTATCGTGAAGCCTTAATGCTTCGTGGAGCCGCTGCAAATCGCTTTTGCACTAATTTGTATAGAACTTTTACTGTGTTCGGTTTTTCAAATTTGCTGACCCATTTCTCTAAGGGAAGAACAATCTCGCTGTAAATAACAGATCGCAATGCGCTGGACAAATCAACATTGATGTTTTTTTGGGCGCTTAGATTCTTGCCCATCTTCCTAGCAAGCTCTCCAGGCTTGATACATGTGGGGAGAATATTCCTGAATGGGGACAGGGGATCCATTTCTGAAAGAATGTAGGCTGGGTGATTGGGATCGAGGAGCTTTCCAGCAATCCTGTAGTCGGTATTGATGTTTATTGCACCGGGTGGACATAAGTCTGGGTCGTCCCGGTAACTTTCTAGAGAAGTTCTCGTCTCCAGTTCGAGAAATAATAGGCCAAGAGCAAGAATCTTGGGCATATCATGGATCATTGCCTTCGGAATAATCTCACGCTGAGTTTCAGATTCATTCGTATCATCATCCTTGAATCGTAGAAGTAGCATCGGCTCATTGACATAAACCCCATCTATCCTGTCTCGCTCCTCAAAGAGAAATTGGATATCTTCTTTTGTTAAGCCTTGGCCTATTAGATCCGAATCGTAGAATTGCACGGTTGACCTGGCCAACAGTAATGCCAAAACAGCCTTCATCTTTTCAGTGAATTTGGCCTTTGGTTCGTCAAGAAGGGCTGCTAATGGAACTGCTTGTTGGCTTGTGATCCAATTCCGGCTGACATCTCGATAATCTCGCATAAGCAACTCCCCATTTTGAGACGAGAGAAGCAGCTGCGCCTGGCTACGGCCACTGATATGCTTACAGAAACTCGCACAGGTGATAGGCGTGTGGCTTGTATGAGGTTGGGATAGCCTTCGCTGCTCGCTGCTTTCCTGCGAAAATTGTCTGTAGTGAGTACAATCAGCAAGCGTGTTCGAATGCATATTAAATGGGCGCGAGACCTACACCTTTGGTCCCATTGGAGGCCGTGGCTGCCATATCTGAATACAGACTTCTTGCCAATGGCAATCTCCTACGTGTGGATGGTCAAAGAACAGGACACCGAATTCAGCGGTAGCTTCGTCGGTAAGGAGGCTTCTGTAACCACTCAACCGAATATGAGTTGCTATGCTTTGCTGAGAGCCTTCTTCCTCGCACAATCGATACTGAAGAAGAGTGTGATAAAGACGCTTAATGTCGTTATCAAGCTCGAAGCCTACTTGCTGTAACTTGTGCTGCTGGACAGAAGAGATCGATTCACTCGGCTGCGCTTCATTGGCCTCTATTACTTCCGCTTTCGTGGTTTTACTAGAGAAGTTTCTGAATTTCTTGAACATTTCGAGTCGTCTTTCAGCGATGGCACTATCATATGTGGAGGCAAAACTTCGAATGCATTCGATTGCCTTGTTCATGTGAGATAAATCTTGGAGAGCATTGAGGGTTGGCCAACGTTTCGTGCCTTTTCCGATACTGCTTTTTGATAATGAACGAGGCCACTAAGAATGACTGTCAGTATGGTGTATCATCAAGAAGTCAATGTTCAAGCAGTGTTAAAACTTAGGGTCATGACAGAGTCGAAGTGAATACAATACGTACGCTACAGAGTCGCTCAAGATTATTCAAGAGACCCTCGACCTTCTTTTTCCTCTCGTCATGAGAGTTAGGCGACTTTCTTAAAGACAATTTGATGCTCCAGAGGACATTGCTCAAACTGTTACAGAATTGGGACACTTCTCTGTTGTGACGGCCATGTCTTTCTTGTATGAGCTTTGCGATGTGTCTTACTCTTTCGATGGTCTCGATGGCAAAAGGACTCAAGTTCTGGTAAGAGGCTACGCCATTGTCACGTAGGGCTACTTTTGCATGCGGAGACATGTTGAGATCGGCTGAGCTCCTTTGTAAACGGAAGATAAAAAATACGATATGCAGCTCAGCCGCACCAAACCAAGAACTAGCGTAACCCACGTGATTACAACTGACTTAAATGCGGGGCAACCAATCAATGGCAGCCAGACGGGAGGCGGTTCATAGCTATGTTATAAAATATAATATTTGACGACAAATCACCATCCACTGGTGTTGAGAAATCATGACTAGACGTGCGAATCAACTTCTCCTTTGCCCGCTGGAAACTATATCAGTTGCTAGTAAAGACAAATATGCTCGGAATACAAGGGACAAAAATAAAGACAACCGCGTCAAAAGAGTATCAAATCTCTACAATTCCCAGCCAAACATTTCAATATTTCAAAAGGCTTCTTTGTAATCTCATGAAATAGAATACCAACTGAATTTCTAAAAGTCAGAGGTCCTCTCGATGTTGATTTTCAAAAGGACGAGCAATGTTTTGCTCGTATGTAATCTGCTTGTTGCTGCCCTACGATTCGACAGCGAACTGTCTCCAGGTAGGCAGCAAGGCAGACACGCAAATTTTGTAGTAGCGTGTAGATCTCGTGTTAGCCAATGATGACTTGTTACTCGCTCACACGACTGTTATGGTAGCGCGTAGATCTTCTGTTAGCCAATAATAACGTGCTGTTGGTTCAATGTGCATAGTGGCACGGTTTCACCTGTGCGCAGCCTGCATATAGTGCGACAGGGGTCGAATCAAGGTCAGCATTCTTCCTTAAAATTCATTATTCGCTCAAGCGGCTCCGAAGACCTCCAGCGTCTCCTCAAGCCATTGCAACATGAAAAGAAAGAACAGTCAAATTTCAGGGCTCCGTGCCAAGTCCAAGCTGACAAAGCGACCCTCGTGGAGCACCACCGATCGACTTCAACTCCTAGCATACCTGGACTGGTGTGTGCAACATCACGTAAAATTCGAAGCCACGGCTCCTGGTTATCTCGAAAATGCAACGGGGAAGCACTTCTCCAAAGAACGCATTCACAGAAAGCTATACCAAGAATGGCGAAGCTACGGAACATGCCGAAAGTTTAATGATCTATTAGAGCTAGGTACAGCGGCTCTCTTGCCTTTTCTAGGCGATGAGCAGGAGCATCACAACCAGATTTTAGCCAGCATAAGCCCTGACAAACCGGCGCATTTCACATCAAGCAGATATTCAGGCCTTGCTGCGCGATCGCGTGCGCTCGCCGAACCTGGTTTAATTGATTCAGTCGGCAGCTCCAGAAAGCCCAATGAATTCTCTACTCCACAGTCTGATAAGTCGAACGTGGTCCCAAAGCGACCAAGACAAAAGGTTAGAAACGTGAGTGTAGAAAATTGCACATAAACTAATGTACATATAGACCAAGGCAAAGCCCTCTTGGGGCCCAACAAGGCTGGCCTCGAACGACGATCTTGGTGAAGATGAGCTTGCAAGTGATGATGATACAGATAGTGTCCAAGACGAGGAAGGATCCGAATTAAGCACGATTGCCTCGCCGGAACTCTCAGATGTCGCACTCGAATTCACCTGTAATATGCTCGACTCACAGAAGAATACTGTAACGGTTATCTCGCAAGCACGGTTAAGCTCCTCCCCAGAGCCAAGATCAAGTCAGTTGGAGGCACTTCTTATAAAACAGAAGGCCTATTCTCTGACTTTAGAAAACCGAATCTCCGAGCTCGAAAGAAGAAACTCCGATTTGAACCACTGCATTAATAATGCTAGCTCGGCCCCGGGTATTTTCAACGCGGTTGAAGTTCGGCTTCGACAAGAAATATCGAATTTAAATGAAAAGCTTAGTCGAGAGGGACTTCTTATTGACAGCTATAAGCATCTGGAATCAGACAGGCTTGGATTTCTGAATACATCTCTCCGGGTAGAGTATGGAAACCTTCACTCAAACATCGTCGACACATCTGCAAATATTTGTAGTCTGAGTTTGGATGATACCATCCCTAAACAACGAACGGGCTTTTCTCACCTGGCAAATAATTGGGCCAGACGCATAGGCGGGTGCGATCTCGGCTCTCTTCTCAACCACTGTGAATCAGCGCAGATACCGAAAAAAGTCATATTGGTGTCTTTGCTGGCGGCTGGCATCTTTAACCTAGTTCTCGAAACCGCGTTTCCAGCCTTTCTAGCTGCTGATTCACCACTCCTAGACCATTACAGAAATCATATTGAAACTCAATGTAAGAATACCTTTTTCACACTCAAAATTGCTTGTTGCCCAGATAACGATCTAACAAGACCAGGGGGGCGGAACGCACTACAACGGCTCGATATTATTTCCATCAAGTCGTTCGTATCAGACGCGAATATGAAAATCGAGATCTTTTCAGAAAGGTCCAACAGGGTTTCAAGCTTAATTCTGGACAGTCTAAGCTTCTTTTTGCCCTTGGAAAGCCGGGATATAACTCAGCGTTCACGCCATAACGACTTAGAAACGGAGATTATTGAAGACATGAGAAATACATTACACCATGCGTTCAACGTCAAGGTTGAGCTGATGTTGTCTGTAAAACGGCTTAAACATCTCTTCTTCAAGTCCGGTACACTATTCGATGGGAACAGGATGGAGGCCGTCAAATCTCAAGCTGGAGACTCTGCACTCCTGGGTCGAGAGGTTCTACTATGCTTATTACCTGCTCTTTTCGCCATTTCAGAGAAAAACGATGAGACTGGAGTTGAGGGAGAGACAAATTTAAGCGCAACTTATAGTAAGGCTTTGGCAGAAGTAACAGATGAGGATGCTGCGTCTCTGATTCTTATGGAAAAGGCAATTGTATTCCTTAAGATATGAGATTAGAAAGCAAGTCATGCCTTCCCTGCTATTGCTTATAGAATGCATACGTGGAAGATGTGCTATGAACACTAAGAAGCTTCGGCATGGAAAGGCTTTTGACCTGATCAATGCAGTATCACCAAGTTGCTGTAGAGCGATATATCAGAAATACAAATACATGGGGGTCAAAACAACAGATACGCTGATTAGCCCGCATCTGGAAGATATCGTGCCGATTGCCGGTTCTCAGCCTTGGCTCGCCATACAACTTAATTTTCCAGTGGAGTTCCAGTGGAGTTTTAGCCCAAAACTCTGATCGATTAGACTGGGTCTAATCGATGAGAGTGACGACATCTTGGCTTTCGTCACGAAGCCAAGAATCTCAAATCAAGGAAAATAATGCTTGGGTATAAAGTAAATAAGTCCAAGTGGCCACACTATCTCAGATCTGATCGCGCGACTATACGAAAATCATCGCGATCAAAATGTCGCAACCAAGTGACCCCCAGTACAATGCAGGGGACGGCTACACACGTGACATGAATGGCCGCCCCGTCGACATCGAATCCGGCTCATCAGCACGCGACACAGCATTCCCCAAAAACGCACCTCGTCCTCTCCGTCTAAAAGACCGCGTCGTCAGAATAACATGGAGTTGGTTCCCCTGCACAATGTCAACAGGCGGTCTCGCCAACCTCCTCAACGAACAGCCCTACACATTCACCGGCCTCAAAACCATCGGCAAAATATTCTTCATCCTCAACATCATCCTCTTCCTAACCTTCACAGCCCTCATCATCGCGCGCTTCACCATGAAACCTCGCGCCTTCTCAACGAGTCTACATCATCCGTCTGAATCATTCTTCTTTGGTGCTTTTTGGGTTTCTATCGCGTTGATACTTACGGGCGCGCAGTCGTACGGTGGGCCGGAGACGGGACCGTGGTTCACGACTGCTATAAGGGTGGTTTTTTGGATTTATTATGCTTGTGAGATGGTGGTGGCGGTGACGCAGTATCATATTATCTTTGAGACGGAGAGGCTTGATATTTCGGAGGCGTTGCCCGGTTGGATATTGCCTGCGTATCCGTTTTTAGTGACGGGCATGTTGGCGGCTAAGATAGCGGGGAGTCAACCGCAGTGGAGTGCGGTGCAGATTATAGTTGCTGGTTTGATGGGCCAGGGACTTGGATGGATGCTTGCGCTGTTCATTTACGCTGTTTATCTCTCGAGGCTAATTCAGCACAAGTTGCCGGATGCGTCCAAGAGGCCGGGCATGTTTATCGCCGTTGGGCCAACAGGTAATGTCGCCCCAATCAATTACTTATCCTCATCTTCATGCTAACTCTAGCAGCGTTTACTTGCGGCGGCCTGATTGCACTCGGCACACAGGCCAAGTCAGCCCTTCCAGATGACTTCCTCAGCACCCCCAGCATCCCAGCTGGCGAACTCTGGTCCGGCATGTCAGTAGCCGCAGGGCTCTTCATCTGGCTCATGGCGATCTGGTTCTCAGCCCTATCCGCGATATCAGTCCTCCGCGTCGCTCGAAGAATGGAGTTCAGTTTGTCCTGGTGGGCACTTGTCTTCCCCAACGTCGGTCTCGCTCTTGCAAGTATCAACGTCGGAAATACTCTGTCATCAAGAGGGATCAAGATTTTTGCATCAGCGTTGACAGTTGTATTGGTTATTGTGTGGTTTATTTGTGCGGCCTTTCATATCCGAGCTATCATTAGGAGGGATTTACTTGCTGTTGGGAAGGATCTGGCTGTTGAGCATGTTAACAAGCAGCATGATAGAAAGGCTGAGAAGCAAAGAGACTAGCCATCTAGAGCGGATAGCATTTTTATACCATTGGATAGTATCGATCTTGGCTTCTAAAAGTACCTAGAGGATGAAAATAATAGCAGAATGGCCTATTTTCTACCCCTTCATTTTCTTTTCGAAACTCTCACACACTAAATCGAACCCCACGAGACAGGAGATGCCGGACGGCTACCCGCACGGTATGTCCTAAGGTCTTGGCGTCGTCACCAGGCGTCCGTGTGATTCCGGGTGACGGCCCCTACGCTTAAACAGCATTATCATCTGAGACATACTAACGTACAATAATCGCAAACACCAAGACCACTTCAGATCTAGGTTATTGACCTCCTCTGACCCCCGCCCGTTTCCATACTATCCAAAGATCCTGTCCTTAAGAAGGATCTCAAAGTCCGGTTCAGGAGAGCACTATCAACGTCAGCATCACCCCCAAACATCACCTCAGCATTCAAACTCACCAATACTTCAAACTCAATATTCTTAGGCCGACCCACTCCATCAGGTAGCTTGATATCATAGTTCATCAACAGCTCCGCCATGATGAGCTTGATATTGATGACGCTGAGATATCTCCCCGGGCACGCATGTCGCCCATAGCCCCAGGACAAATCATCCGTCCCGCTGCTGGAGTACATGTACTTCTTTTCCTTCCCAGGAGCTTTGCGCCATTTATGAAAGCGCAGACCATCAAACTCCTCTGGATTCTGATATAGCTCGTGGTCTTTGTGGATTGAGCAAGTGTTGATTTCGAGTTTGGTGCCTTTGGGGACGAATGTACCATCTGGGAGTTTCATGTCGGCGATAGCTGCGCGTTGGAAAGTTGCTATAGCCTGTTAGCGCCTCGTGAAGCTTGTAATCCTTTTGGCTGGACTGACTGAGATCAGGAGAATTGAAGCGCTGACTCTCCTTGAGGAAACTGTCAAGCTTATCCATCGCGACCGTCGAGTCCTTCGTAAAATTCCCATTCTGATCCCTAGGCACAGACTCAACTTCCTGCCGAAGAATAGGGATATACTCCGGATGCGCCACAAGATCATAAATAGCCTGCGTCGTCGACGAAAACGTCGTTACAGTCCCAACAGCAATCAAAGTCATCTGATGCAGCAGCTGCAGCTCAACATCATCCGCAATATGCTCATTCCTCCCATTGCTCAAATGATCCAGCATCGTAGGCGGATCCTCAAGATTACCTCCCTTCTCTTGTCTCTCACGCATAGAAGCCATTACTCGCTTGCGGCCTTTGAGCCATTGATCTTTGATGGCGGCGCGTTCGGGGATGAAGCGGTACACGAGCGGTCGGAGCCAGGGGTGCCATTGTTTGAGGGCGCGGATGCAGTCAAAGCACGCTAGGACGTAGCCGGTTGAGGCGGCGAGCCATTCTTCGTCGAGGCTGGCAGCTGTGCCTTGGAAGACGCGGGCGTTGTTGGTGGCGATGAGGCGGAGGACTCTGTCGTGGACATTGACGGGGGTCCAGTCTTGGAGCTGGTCAGTAGAGTTTCGGATGAGGGTGTGATGAGACGAACCTTTGTACTTTCCAAGGATGTTTGGCATGTTCTTTTGGACCATGCGATGCAGCAGTGGTGTGAAGGCGGCTGCTGTTATTAGTCTAAGCACGCAACGAAGGTGACAGCATGGGAGATACTCACAAAGTGACCCGGTCAGGTTGGCTTTAATAGCGTGAATCACATATTCCGCTGGACCGCCGAAGTGCGTATACTCGATTTGCATATCCTTGAAGAGTAAGCAGATATCAGGAAAATGCTGGTAAGTGGAGGCGAACATTGTCAATAGATGCTTTGAAGCTGAGCGCCGGATGACTTTTTAGTTCATCAAGAAAGCTAGGTGGGATCACAAGCTTCACGCCTATGCACAGTCAGCTAAGATATAAGAGTTGTCTGTCCCTCGCCTCACCATCCTGGGTATCAAGACCAAAGACCTCATTTTTGAACTATATAGTCAGTATTTCGCCTTATCCACGACAGTTGTTCCAATACCTTTGCATAACCCTTTGCCATCACCGCTCTAGGATTGAAGCAGTACTCCAGCGCCCGCTGTCTCGCACTCTTGATCTCATCCTGAAGCAGTATCTTGACCTTTGGTGTTGCGCTACAGCTCCAGAATCTTAAAGCGACCAACACGATGGAAGTGAATGCCACGACTCCAGCAGCTATAAGGGTCGGAAATTGGAGGTGATTATAGATCTCGACAGTCGATTTGGTACTCATTTTGACATTGCTTGCCATTGCATAGAATTACTGAAGTGAATAACTCAATGAGCTTTAAGCAGATACTGGGTTACAGGTCTGTTATTTAATTATCCCATTTCCATGTGATTTCAGCATTTGTTTGCTTCAACGCGCGACGCTAGATATTGTTCCTCTTGAGGTCACAGCACTAGACATTGTTCTTTTTGGTGGCGGAGTTTGCCGACCACCAACAGCCAAATTAAGCTCACTAAGTCTCTGATTGTTCTCGATTGTCTTTTAATTCCGGCTCTGTAGGTGGGCACGGCCGATTTAGTCATCAACTCGGCATTCGGACTTAGCATACTCATTCGCTTTTGTCGCGAGCCTTTCTTTGGTGGAGGCTTGTTTGGCGTCGCAGCCGTGGTTCGTAAGACAGCACGATAGGTCTCAATTGGCTACCCTTATTGATTTTAAAGACCCATTGGGATTGAAGCAGCAGCTGAGGCCATGCTTGACTATTCTGGGAACTTTGGCGCAGTATTAATAAGAATTGCTTTCATAGGGAGGCTGGTTGTAGATGCTATCGGACTGAAAGTAACTAATCTATAGGCAAGGGTTTTTGAGTGTTTAATAGGCTATCAGTTCGGTACCTCATTATTGTAATTACAATTAGAGTTGGTAGCACATCTGATACAGTTATATGCCACCTTCAGCTCAGAGAATGGCTTCATCTGGAACATATGTTCCGCACCACCACCACTAAGTCCCACCGTCTTCTCACCACGCTCCATCCATAGTCTTGAAGCGCCTCAGCCCCAAGCGAGTCACGGGTAATAACCCTGCACAAATCTGCTGCTTCTTGGAACGCAGAGTTGGCACCAACGCCTCCGACAGGTGTCATGGGATGTGCTGCATCGCCTAGCAAAGTCACTGCCGCAACGTCAGGGCTTCTGAGCAGTCCATCCCACTCCCTCTTGAACATCTCTGGAGATGATGCGAAGAATGCAAGCGTCGACGATGCAGATGGGTCCTGGCTCTGCAGAAGTGACTGGACGGTTGGATGCCAACTCTTGGTCATCTCCAGTGTCGTCTCAACAGATTGCGTAGCGTCGAGGCCGTGGAGATCTTCTGCTGCGAGTCCAAGCAGGGTTCTGTTGATGCATAGGACCCAGTAAACATAGTCATCTTGAACCCTATACTTGATCCTTTCGTCGAGGCTAAGGTCCTGTGGAAACTCCATTGTATCAGTGAAGAGCTTGAGCACAGGCTTACTACTATCTCCAGCAAGACATATTCCTTCGAAGAATTCGTTGGCTATAGTAGCTCGGGTTTTGGGTTTTGTGAATGTTTTTCTATAGATAGCTTTGCACTTAGTATTTAAGACAGTGTAATTTGGCATTAGCTGCTGACGAATATGAGATTTGGTACTATCGGCGCTGACCAAGATAGCTCCAGTTTCCTTGGTACCATTTGTAAACGTTACCTCGACAGCATCACTTGTGATACGAAAGCTTTTAAACGTCTTTCCAAAGCTGATATCATCTTCTAGCCCTTTTAAAAGCACAGTTTGAAGAACAACGCGATTAGCGTTATAATACTTTCTCTTTGGCATCGGGGGTGGACTACGTTGCTCACCAGACGATGCTGGTTGTTGACCGGTGACAGCATTAAGGCTGCTCATGGCTGGGTTGAAGAGGGTGTAGGTATCTTCGTAGGCTTTCTAGAGATGGTTTGGCAGTAGTTTTTGGAGTGCACCTGCGCTGTTGGGGTTTATACGAATGCGGTAACCTTGGAGACGAAAGTCTGCGGATGAATTGCGTTTAAAGATGTGGAATGGTATAGGTGGCCTTGCACGTTTGAGCCCTTGAGCGAGAGCGAGGCCTCCAAATCCTCCTCCGATGATCAAGATTCTGTTTTGGCCAGTAGATGACATTTTGAAAAATGAACTGTGTGTAACGTTTTTTTTTCAGGCCTGGTTAAGTGAACAAGTTTTGAAAGAAAGTGTTGGTGAGAAGAATTGCCATAAACTATCTTTGCAGTATTTATATGTCTTTTAACTAAGGGGCCTTCTATCATAAATTCGCCATTCAGTCAGTTTCGTATCATCCGGCTAAAGTATTCGGGACTTTCTAGCACCCGATGAAACTACCCTGGAGCTTTGACCGGGGATTTACGAGCCGAACGAACGCTCTGTCCAATCAAAGGGTTGGTAACTCTCACCTTACCTGACTGAGCCAAGGTCCGTTGATCCGTTTGAGACTTTACTGTTTATGGTAAGGTAGCTATTTCTCTGTCATATCATGTTTGGATCAATCATACCACCGAGCATACAACAAGTGAAGTATGTATCTGAAAATGAGCATAGCTAATCGCGAGTTCTATCAATTCTAAGCTCCTACATGGGACAATCCGGCTAATAGTCCAAGCTGGGCAATGTTATTAGCTCAGTCAAAGAGCCCGTATCAGGTCACGTGTTACGAAAGTTTTATTTCTAAATACTGCAGCGACCTTTGGACATACACTGATTTTGTATGACAGAGCATACCATGTCTCTCTATATGCTTCTTTTGTCTTTCCTATCATCCTTACATATAATGAGTAATAGTTATAGTTTTTATTCAATAACTCCATAATCCCTTATTGTCTTACATTGCTGGGGCCAGATCAATGACGTGTGGCGTTACTACAGAAACGCGACTCTAAGGCTAATAGTGACGTGGTTGACTCATGACTTTTGACCGTCATAAAACCAAAGTCAACACCACATAATCAACCCTCCATAGTTCACACAACTCACGCCATTCAAATCAATCATCATGTCTCTTCGCATCCCCCAATCCCTCCGCCGCGCAACCCTGCGCCCCAGCCCATCAACCCTCCTCAGAACCCCAATCATACCCCGCCGCTTCCAAAGCGCCCTGCAGAAAAAAGACGTGCCCATCCTCTACTCCGCCCATGCCAAAGTCGTCGGCGCCCGCAAGGGCCACGTCGAAGCTGAGTCTCTCAACGTCGACCTCACCATGTCCAAGGCCCTCGGCGGCCCCGGCGACGCAGGCAAGACCAACCCGGAGGAGATGTTCGCCGCTGGCTACGGCGCTTCATGCCAGACTGCAAGCAAGCGCCGTAGCCAGCGG